>PVIY010041831.1:0-21373 GCA_004026745.1 Myrmecophaga tridactyla | reverse complement strand
AACACAAGCACACAAAAGAACAGCTTAACATAATGAAATAAAAAATAAACACATCAGAAACGATTCAGCTAAATAAGATTTGTCCTTTAAAATATTTATTTTTGGAGGCTAATCCCTTCAAAGGTTAAGCAATCTTTCAAAACACTTTGGGAACTAGTATCCCCTTCAACTTACACCAGAGTAACATGGTCCTTCCAATTAGCAACTTTCATTTGGAGCTGCCCAAAGACCCTAGGAACAAGAATTGGGTAGATCAGATTTCTCAAATTTTGTTTTGTTTTAGACTTCTCAAAATTTTAAAATCCATATTCCCCATAGCTACGCTTTCCAATATGAGTCTTAAGCATGACCACTTCTAAGACACCTGAAGACAAGAAATGCTGCATTTCTTTAATATTCTAAACCAAATCACTTTGATTTGAGCTGATATTCAACAAGATTGGTAATATAGTTAACACTGGTCATTTTTCTAGCCCTCCTCTTTCCTGGATCACATCCAGAAATGTTTCATCCACTAAGTCCTTCAGTCAGAGTGCTAAAACCCGAGTGCTTTTCAGGGGCCTAAGATAATGTTTGAGGGGAAAGAAGTTTACTTGTTTAAAAAAAAAAACTTGTCAAATCAAAATTAGTGAATGTTTAATTGAATTTTTACAAAATGTTCTGTGGTTTCATATTTATTAATAATTTAGTATCGGGAAATCTCTATCCCATTTGAAAGCAACCAGAAGTTCAAAAACATTTTGTATTATGCATGATATTTTTCTCAGAAATTAGATTCAAACATAAATTAAATGAATGAAACATAGAAAAATAATCTCAAGAGCAAAATCATAAAAATTCTTTAAACAATTTTTGGGGGACAAATTTTATTTAGTGAGAGTTATGGGTGGGTGTATTGCATCATGCTTTATATGAAGTGGGGTGGGGGCTCCCAAAGTGCTTGGGATTATAATAATTTTAAAACAGCCCTGTTTACCAAGATCTTAGAGGATTATGACTAGAAAAGCAGCCTTCTTGAGGCCACACAAGTGACTCTCCCACCTGAAATTTTATCGTGCTCTCCTGACTCTGGGCTCAGGCTGGTTCACAGTCTGCTGTGCACGGAGGCAGCAGGCATCCTCTGATGGCTGTATCCACTCTCTCCAACCTCTGCAGGACCTCAGGGCCTGCTTGGGCTTCCATGGTCATAAACGTAGTGTTCAGTATGCAGAAGTCCACAGAGTCAGCCCCAGAAATCCACTGCACCAGGCCCAACTGCAGGCTCTTCCATTACAGAAGGGCTGCTGGCCCATTTGCCTGACTTTAAAATTGGGCAAATTGGAACATTCACTACAGGAATATTCTGCATGCTTACGTTTTTGTTAACAACTTTTACTAGTCATATATTTATGAGTAATTATATGACTATATGATAACGGTTTGTTCTTCTAACTGTAAGTTCCATGAAGATAGGGTTGTGGCAGTTTTGTCTGTTTGCTAGCATGGTGCCTGACACAAAGTATTTGCTGAATAAATAATACATTTATAAACAAATAAATGAACGAATGAGTTATACTTTGCAGTGTCTTGAGTATGGGGAGAAAAATACCAAGAGAAATGAATCCTTGGTGCATAGGAGATTCTGGTGTACTGGAGGAATAAAAATTTACTTACCTTTCTAAGCATAATAGAAAAAGCACAAATTATGCCAGAAATGATCATATTGACTTTACAAAAATAAAGCATACACAAAAAATCAAAAACCACTCCTTTTATTTTCAAACATCTCAAACAAAATGGAAAAGTAAATGATAAGATGGGGAAAATACTTACATTCTGAATGACTGCAATATAAAAAAGTTTTAACACTTTAGAAAAAAAAAACATGAGATAAATATCCTAGAAAGAAAATGAGCAAAGATGTTTGCTCATGCAAAGAATTTCCCATGTTGTAACGAAAGCATGATCTTAAGAAAATGTGAGCAGCAATGTAAAAAAAAAAAAAAGTTTAAAAAAACCTAGGGCCTTTAATATTTTCTATCAACTAGTATAATTGATTTTCAACTATCCATGGAGGAGTTCTCAGTTTGTAGTTTATTTCCTTTTCTTTGACTTTTCTTTCGTTTTTATTGCTATGCAGGATTCAAAGGCACAGTGATTAATTCCACTTATTAGCAGCAGTAATAGAGAGAATTTGAGTGGGATTGAAATAATTATTTCACAATAATTACATTCATTCATGTGCAATTATATATAGTAGTAGGCCTACTATGTACTAGGCATTGTATTATGCTCTGGGGTTCCAATGGGGAGCAAAATAGACACAGTTCTTGCTTTCATGTAGCACATAAACTATACTGAGAACGGTAGGAAGACAGACACTGATTTAAAAAATTATAACATATTCTACTTACAATGGGTTAACACACACAGGAATGGATTAGATTTAAGAACATGTTTTTCTGGGGTACATATAGCTTAAACCACCACAGATCACAGATGTAGAGGAGGTAAAATCAATAGGATTTGAATATGAGGGAATGAGGAAGATGGCGGTATCAAGGATAGCTCCCAGGTTTCTGGCTAGCACAGTTGAATGAGTCGTAGTATTCACTGAAAGAAGGAACACTGGATGCGGATGACAGTGGCGGGAGACCACCAGTTTTGTTTGAAATGTGTTGATTTTGAGGTGATATTAGCAGAGGAGTTGAGTAAATAGTTGGAAGCAGATCAAGAAGAAATGTCTAATTACGGGCCATACACCTATGGCACTATTCTTTGTCCCGCAGAGAATCGGCGCAAGAAGAAAAAAACCTATGACCAAAGTTAAAAAGCAAGGAAGTCTCTGACTCAAGCCAGTGCCTCCAGTTTATTTTCTGCTAGCTATTTATCAGGTAAAGGGGCCATCTGGAGTTAAGCTATCCATTGAAAACCGGAGGGGGGTTCCTGTTAGCTTAGAGGAGGTATTTTTAATTTTAAGAACAAAGCAGGAATTTCCCCATGAGTAGGAGGATATGTTCCAGATAAGCAAATGCAAAGCAGTTGGATATGTAAACGACACAGATAGGCAGAGAAGACAAACATCTTAAGCTGTTTTCAGTTTAACAAACAACCAGGCAGACAAGTGCAGGAGTTTTCCATTGCTTGAAGACATTCACAGACCAAGTTTATAAATGCTTTAAACATATCCTCCCCACATCTGATGACCGAAATACAGTAAGGAGTCAATAATATAAAGATGGGCACTGATGTCTTGGGCATGGATTGAAAGTTCTAGGGAGATAACATGGACTGAGAGAATAGGGCCAAATCTGAGAACATTCGACTCCTATTAGTGTCTACTTTCTCCTTCCTTACTTTTTATATTTCCTTTTTTATTTGTCACTCTAAAATTGAGATAATTACTATTCTCATAGTTGAGCTATTTTTCCTAAAATTATTTGAATTTTCTCTTATTTCTATAATCCAATGCTTTGGTCCACCAGCTATCTTCTCCCTGAGGTGAACTACTTAAAAAATGAGGCCATTCATTTTTGAGTTATAATACATAGTTCAGTAAATTATCTTTAGTCCTAATTTATTAGCTTAGGTTTGGTTCCATTAATTGAAATAAAACAGATCAGTACATTAATCTGCAAGGTGAGCACGGGAATAGAACACTTAATTGCCCATCCATAGGCTTCTTTATATGTTGCATTGCTTCAGAGATTTTGCTATTCTCTAAGTAGACATTGTAAGAGAAATTAAAGCACAATGAGCCTTCAGAGTGTCTAACATTAGGTGGTATAGATAGTAATAACTCAGAGTGGACAAATGCATTATCATGCACACACAAAAAAGCAAAAAGGAACAAGATGGGAAAGCCAAGGGGAATATCTGGCAAAATATCTAAAAATTTTTGCCTACAAATATGGTTGTTTGTTTGAAGCAGAAAACTTTCTTCAGGAGCAAAAACTGTTCTGTTGTTAAGAAAATTTGGGCAAGGAGATGTGCTAAGGGGATACTAGGTAGAATTGGAAAAGAAAAACCAAACAAACAAAAAAAAAAACCCACAACAAAAATCACATGGCTGTAAGACAGACCTGAAGAAAAGGATAAAGTTCCAAAAGATAAAAATAGGTTAATAGTAAACAAGTGAAAACTAGCTTCTATCTCAGAGTAATATGCTTCCATATCCCTCCTTCCAACCCTCCTGGGGACAAACTGAGAACAAACAAAAAAATGCAGCAAGAGAGATTTAAAATAGTTGTAAGGAATATTTTCTGGTGGAGAAAAAGTTATTAAATAATGTAGTAGGCTCATAAAGAAAAGCCTAGAATTCCTTTCTCTAGGTATCCTTAAAAGAAGCAATTTTGTTTTTCTTTCCTTGAAATATGGCTACATTCCAATAGACCAAAGAGGCCTAGATATAGATTAAAAACAAACAGAAAATAACTAGTCATTCTTCACCATTAGGGCTTGGTTATAAAAAGAGTAATAATAAACAAAGAGTTATTCTCCTTCTTCCCTTATGTATCTGAGCATTCATTACCTTGATTCTTTCCAGTAAGATCTATTGAAAATAAGTTATATGTAGGACTTGCTTAATGCCACAGCATCAATCTCAGAATGTGAGTGAAATGTAAAGTATTATCAGGGAAAATTTAGAATGTGAAACCCTATAGGTAAAAAGACTATACCTAATGTTGATGATTATTGAGATGTGTTACCATTTGATGTCACATAAAGGAAACAGTCACCAAGGATATGTGTTATCTTGGTCAGCGTTCACTATAACAAACAAAAACACCCCCCCCACACACACACACACAAAACACTTCAGGTACTTCAGGTAGAAAGGTGTTTAAAATAAGAAATTAGGTACTTTAAAAAGCCCTGGAAGGCCTTCAGTAGCTGAAGTCAGGGGGCTGTTATTAGATAGCTACCCCAACTTCTACAAAGTTGGAGACTAAAAATGGTAACACGATATTGCCCATGCAAACACTCAGTTTACCAGAGCCTCACCATTGGCTAGCCTAGCTATCCCATCTACCTTCCAAATTTTGCACAAGTTCATCTCTTCAGCAGAATTTAAATTACATCCAAAATCCATTTGCAAGAGATTCTGGGAAATGTAGTTTTCATTCTTCCATTTCCCATGATTATAAGGGAGGAAATATAGACGGGAGAGGAAATGGATGTTGAGGTCCCATAAATAATATCTAGACCACATCTATTCCTCTACTAGAAAGGAGTTTACTGAGCCTGTTGTTAAACACAAGTACTATTAAAAATTAAATTATCTAAAGTTGCAATCAAATAAGTTATATTAAAATAAAAGTAATAAATACTCAAAACTCATCACTTCCTAATTATTTACTACTTTATAAATATTGTATATACTCTTGAAGTTATTTACAACCACTTTATCTATATGTTGAAATACCATACAATGTTGTGCTACTGTGCAGCTCTTTCCAACTTCATGTTCAGCAGCATAGCTTGAAATCAGTCATGATGGGAGTATTTACATTGCAGAAATTGTCAATCAGTACACATCTGTGTCCTTACCTCCCCCATCCCACACCACTGATTAAAAATACTAGAGGAGTTGTATAATAAGGGGTGGTAGTTAGATTCAGTTGTCAATTTGGCCAGGTGAAGATACCTAGTTCTGTTGCTGTGGCCATGAGTGAATGGTATGTGAACCTCATCTGTTGCTCATTACATCTGCAGACGGCTAGGAGGTGTGCCTGCTGCAATGAATGATGTTTGATTTAATTGGCTGGTGCTTAAATGAGAGATTCAAGGTAGCGCAGCCCAAGCAGCTCAGCATACCTCATCTCAACACTCGCAGCTCAGCCCAGGCCTTTGGAGATGCAGAAAGAAATCACCGTGGGGAAAGTTGTTGGAATCCAGAGGACTGGAGAGAAGGCCAGCATAGATCACCTGTGCCTTCCCATGTAAGAAAGAACCTCAGTTGAAAGTTAGCTGCCTTTCCTCTGAAGAATTACTTAAATAAATCCCCTTTTATTAAAAGCCAATCTGTCTCTGGTGTGTTGCATTCCGGCAGCTAGCAAACTATTTTGCTAAGCTAGCAAACAGATTTGGTACTGGAGAGTAGGGTGCTGCTGAAGTTTGCAAGCACCAGATATGTTGGAACAGTTTTTTTGGATGGATAAGGGGAAGATTTTGGAGGAACTGTGAAGAGAATGATGGAGAAGTCCTGGAGTGCTTGAAGAGACTGTTGGTATAAACGGAACCACTGCCAATCTGGACAAAGGGGGACACAAAAGGGACAAATTGGAGTTTGCAGCATGAGGACCATGGAAGCTTGGGTCTGAAGCCAAGAAACCTAGGCCAGGAGAGTGGACCTACCCATATACATGGAGAGGATGAGTTTGCCCTGGGGCAGAGGATGAGTTTCCCACCTCATTGGAGTGGAAGAGTTGTGCTGCCTCAGGCCTTAGAGAAGGTACAGCATGCTTCTTGGGAACTGGGGAGAACCTGGCTGCCACCACATGGAGAGGTTGAACGTGTGCCCCAGAAATGGCAGAGAGCCCAGGGGTGGCCCCAGTGCCTGGAGAGGGTGGAGCTGAGTAAAAGGTGGTCTCCTCAATGTTCCCTGAGGTTGATTTGGAAAGAGGCAGGTCACTGCATAGGCCCTTGGGAAGGGTGGGACCGCCACTTTCTAAGGCTGAGGAATAAATGACTTTCAGACTTTGAAATCCAATGGTGTTTGCCCTGCAGGTTTTCCTTACAATTTCACCCTATGGATCCTGTGATTGTCCCTCCTTTGCATATTGGCACAAGATAACTTGTTTTGAGATTCATAGGTCCACAGCCAGAAAAGAATTTTTTGCACCTTAATATTGTTCAAGGTGATGTGTGTAGTTGCCAAGTTGACAAGGGGTGGACATGTGGTAGTTAGATTCAGCTGTCAGCTTGGCCAGGTGAAGGTACCTAGTTCTGTTGCTGTGGACATGAGCCAATGGTACATGAATCTCATCCATTGCTCATTACATTTGCAGTCAGCTAGGAGGCATGCCTGCTGCAATGAATGATGTTTGATTTAACTGGCTGGTGCTTAAATGAGAGAGCTCAATGTAGAACAGCCCAAGCAGCTCAGCATACCTCATCTCAGCACTTGCAGCTCAGACCAGGCCTTTGGAGGTGCAGAAAGAAATCACCCCAGGGAAAGTCATTGGAACCCAGAGGCCTGGAGAGAAGGCCAGCAGAGATCACCCTGTGCCTTCCCATGTAAGGAAGAACCTCAGTTGAAAGCTGCCTTTCCTCTGAAGAACTAATGAAATAAATTCCCTTTTATTAAAAGCCAACCCGTCTTGGTGTGTTGCATCCTGGCAGCTAGCAAACTAGAACATAAGAAAAGCAAGTTTTCAGTAGAAATAGGATGGTCAAAATTTGACTTACCGTTCATGACCAAGAAAAAAATACTGGGAGTAGAAAAGAGCCATGGATAATTAGATACAGTGAAATAAGCTTTTTTTTTCTGACTTTGATTGGTGTCTGTAATTTGAAGTCTTAGAAATTATATTATTTAGTCCTAGGAACAGGATTTCAGCTCTTTGGTCAGCCTCTTCATCTCTAGGATTTGTATAAAGGGTTTGTGAGGAGTGAAAGCCTTCTAAATTATGATATTTATGGAGTATAAAACTTGGGAAGCAGAGATGTGTGTTTTGAGTAGATGGAGAGAAGGAGAGAGACTTTTAAGGACTTACTTACCAGCACAGGTATGGCTGGAGACAATAGATTGAGCAGAAACTTTCAAGAAATGAATGAATGTTGGCGTCTAATGAGGCAGCATAAGAGCTAGGAAAAGGAAGCTACCTGAAAGAGCATGGAACTGGGACAAATTTCCTAACTTTACCTCTGTATCACCTCAGAGCACATGATGTTTTTTGTCATAACAACTTTTACATGAAGTATCCTATGTAGGCATCAACCCCCAAGTTATATCCCATGTAGTTAAAAATTTTCTGGCAGATCCCCCACCAAGGGGATAAAAACAGGGAAGGCTTTGCAAATAATCTAATATTCACACTACTCAGACTCCCAAATTTATTCTTTCTAACAGTGCTCCCGACATAAAACAAATGGTTTCAATGGAAACACTTGGGAAATGTAGGAAAACTGAAGGGAACTTAAATTATTCTCAGGGAGCCTGGATAAGCCTGAAGCCTGAAGAATTTGGGTATAAGAATGGTATATTAACATTAGCCCACCTTGGTATAATACACATGGATTTCAAGCTTGAATTAGTTCCAGTAATTCTCAAGGGCCCTATTCTTATTGCTTTACCAGGCTACCAAACTGAGTAACTTTTGTTCTTGACCTTGGCTATAATTGTTTTCTTTTTGAATTTCTCTAAGGAAAAACATCCTGGAAAGACTTCCAGAAAGATGGCAGAGTAGGGAGCTCCAGGACTCACTCCTTCTTGAAAAAAACTAGTGGATAGGCAGGAACTTTCTGAAACAACAGTTTTGGGCTCCATAGGCCAGGGGAGCATTGTATAGCACACAGGAAGGAGTGGGAGGAAGAGGCTGAGAAACCATGGTAAAGAACTGTAACTCATTCCATAGTAACTACTGGACCTCATCCTTGACTCTTGAGGCAGTCTGCCTCAGTGTCCTGTACTTGGCTGTGTTTTGTGTACAGAGAGGGAATGAAAGTCCTATACCCCAAATCCAGGGGTGGAGGGTCATGGCTGAACACTGATCACAGCTTTTGATTGGGTGAATTTGGAACTGCTCTGAGCTGCTGTCCCAGCCTGCCCTGCACAGGGAGTGCCTTTGGTTATTGGTTCAACCCTGCCTCTGACAGGGTCAGAGATGTGGAAGTTTAAAGACACAGTACTTCCTTAAGGCTGTGGGGAACAGTCTGTTGAAAAGTGCCATCTGCTGGGAAGGACAAGAAAGTGCAGCTTCAGGGAGTTGTCAAGAAGGCTTTGGGCTTCTTTCCTGACTCGCAACTCAGGGCTCTTTGGGTCTGTGCCACCTTCATGGGTCCCCATTTTGGCTTGAAATTACTGACTCAGGAAAGTCTTCTATGGGGTGACCATGCTCCCAGGTTTTACCCTCCAGGCAAAAGCAGCTAGAGGTGATGAAAGGAGAATTAAAAAAAAAATGTTTTAGAGGTAAAAACAAAACAAAGCAGAATGGATCAAGAAGGAACAGAAGAAAGGAAACATTCCTTTGGGGATGAAACAATTGCACAAATACTGCAATCTTAGATATTATATTGCGTATCCAGAACAAGAATAAGATTAAGAATAACTGAAAAAAACCTGATCAAACATGGGAAATTCTAAAGGTCTTGAATAAGTTGAACCAGTAGTCAAAGAAGAGCCTCAACTTAAAGCAAATAAACAATAAAACCCTAAGCAAGAGAGAGAGGCTGACCTTCAGAGTAAACTCATCAAGATAACCAGATGCCTAGACATCAGCAAAAATTACAAGTCATACTGAGAAACAAGAAGATATGGCCCATTCAAAGGAACAAATTTAAATTTCAGAGGAGACATAGAATTTTGAAGAACTAACAAAACAAAGATGTTTAGACAAATCTCCTAAATCAACCCAAGGAGATGAAGGAAAATATGGCTAGAGATAAAGGTTATTAAGAAGACACTGGGTGAGCATAAAGGAGAATGTCTGAAAAACATAACAGAAATTATAGGAATGAAAGGCACAATAGAAGAGATTAAAAATATGCTAGAGGCATACAAAAGCAGAGTTGAACAGATGGAAGAAAGAATCAGTGAACTAGAAGACAGTACAATCAAAATCTTACAGAGAGAACAACAGATAGAGAAAAGGGAAACAAGTAAGGTCTCAGGATCTAAATGACAGCATGAAGTGCACAAAATATATCATCATATATATACATACACAATGGAGAAGAAAAGGGATAAGGGGCAGAAAGAATATTTGAGCAAATAATGATAAAAAATTTCCCAACTCTTATGAAAAGAACTAAATATACATGTCCAAGAAGCACAACATACTTCAAACAGAATAAATCCTACTCTGAGATATATACTAATCAGAATGTCAAATGCCAAAGATAAAGAGAATCCTGAAAGCAGCAAGAGAAAAGCAATTTGTCATACATGGGAACTGCAATAAGACTAAGCACTGATTTCCTATCAGAAATCAGAAGGCAGTGGTATGATATATTTAAGGTACTGCCAGACAAGAATTCTTTATCGGGCAGCCCTCTCCTTCTAAAATGAGGGAGAGTTTAAAATATTCACAGACAAACAGAAACTGAGAGAGTTTGTTAACAAGAGACCTTCCCTACAAGAGATAATAAAGAGAATGCTGGAAGGAAAAAACAGGAGAGGTTTGGAGTAGAGTATAGAAATGAAGATTGGCAGTGAGAGTAACTAAAGGGAAAAAAAGAGACATAAAAATCAAAGGATAAAATGAAGTAAGTACTGACTTTACAGTAATAACAGTGAATGTTAATGGACTAAATTCCCTAATCAAAAGACATAGAGTAGCAGGATGGACAAAAAGTTTGATCTAACTATATGCTATCTATAAGAGACCCTTCTTAGACTCAAAAACACACAAATAGTTTGAAAGTGAAAGGTTGGAAAAAGATATTCCACATAAACTGTAACCAAAAAAGAGCTGGGATAGCTACACTAGTATCAGACAAAATAGACTTTAAATGTGAAACTGTTATAAGACACAAAGAAGCACACTATATATTAATAAAAGGGGCAATCCACCAAGAGGAAATGACAATCATAAATATTTATGCACCTAGCCATGGTGCCCCCAAATGCATAAAACTGACACTGGCAAAACAGAAGACAGACATAGATGTCTCTACAAAAATAATTGGAGACTTCAATATGCCACTTTCATTAATAGATAGGACACCAAGACAGGGGTTCAATAAGGAAACAGAGAGCTTGAATAATAAGAAAAGTGAACTAGATATAACATACATATAAAGAACACTGCCTCCAAAACAGCAGGATAAACATTCTTCTCAAGTGCTCATGGATTATTCCCCAGAAGAGACCACATGTTGAGTCACAAAACAAGTCTCAATACATTTAAAACAATTAAAGTTATTCAAAAGCCTTTCTCTAACCATAGTGGAATGGAGCTGGAAATCAATAACAGGCAGAGAACTGGAAAATTCACAAAATATACGGAAATTAAACAATGACACTCTTTTTTATATAAAATATTTTTATTGAGAAATCTTCACACACAGTTCATACATGATATACAACCAATGTTTCACAATATCATTACATATTCATCACTATGATAATTTTTAGAACATTTGCATCACTCCAGAAAAAGAAATAAAAAGAAAAAACTCATACATTCATACCCCTTACCTTTCCCTCTCATTGACCACTAGTATTTCAATCTACTCAATTTTTATTTTATCCCTTATTCCCTCTATTATTTATTTATTTTTTATCCTTATTTTTTTACTCATCTGTCCATACCTTGGATAAAAGGAGTATCAGACACAAGGTTTTCACAACCACATAGTCACATTGTAAAAGCTATATTCCATCATCTTTAAGAATGCAGGCTACTGGAATATAGCCCAACAGTTTCAGGTATTTCCCTTCAGCCACTCCAATACATCATAAACTAAAAAGGGATATCTATATAATTCATAAGAATACCCTGCAGGATAACCTGTTGATTCTGTCTGAATGCCCTCAGCCACTTAAACTTTACTTTGATTCATTTCTCTCTTCCTCTCTTCTCTTGAGAAAGTCAAGAAGACTTTCTCCGTCCCATTACATCAGGTCCTGGCAAATTGCAGGAGTTTTGTCCCATATTGCCAGGGAGGTTTACATCCTTGTGAGTCATGTCCCATGCAGGGGCGGAGGGCAGTGAGTTCACCTGCCCAGTTGGCTTAGAGAAAGAGGCCACATCTGAGCAACAAAATAGGTTCTCTGGAGGTAACTCTTAGGCATAATTATAAAGAGGCTTAGCTTATCCTTTGCAGATTTAAGTTTCAGGGGTAAACCCCAAGACTGAGGATTCAGCTTATTGATCCGGTTGTTCCGACTGCTTGCGAGAGTTTCAGAAATTCCCCAAATGGGGAAGTTGAATATTTCCTCCTTTCTC
This sequence comes from Myrmecophaga tridactyla, assembly GCA_004026745.1. Taxonomy (NCBI): domain Eukaryota; kingdom Metazoa; phylum Chordata; class Mammalia; order Pilosa; family Myrmecophagidae; genus Myrmecophaga; species Myrmecophaga tridactyla. The sequence continues at coordinate 9,281 of PVIY010041831.1, read as the reverse complement.
CACAGTCCCCCAAGGGGAATTTGTAAGTATTTCATTGCTCAAATTACTCTGAGATATATAAGGGCATCACAGTAATCTGGACTAAAACCTCACGCCTTATTCAAGAATCCATGTACTTATGGTGTTCAAGTAAACTGACCATACAAGTTAAATGAAGTAATGAAAACAAATTTTGCACCAATAAACACCCCTTCCTTTGATCTCACACAGAAGTTGAAATTTTAAAATATGGACCGTATCTTCCTTTCCCCTGTATTCTGACTTACCTTTGTCCTATCCAGATCAGCTTTATTCATACCTTTAGTTGAAGTCTGATCACTTTTCCAACTTTTAAACAGTTTCTGTATGGGGTAATGCTGACTTACATAGTTTCAGAGGTCTAACTTTGAGATTCAGGTGTCTCATAAATTCCCAAAGTTTCTGGAAATGACCACGTTATATACAGCAGCTCAGTACCTCAGAATTTAGAAATAACAGTTACAAATCCTGAATATATGTGACTGCTATAAGATCTTACAATCTAGGACCCTTTACAATAGGCACCAACCTGATAACCCACACTCTCAACTTCAATTCACAGAGTTAATATATTATACTTAGTCCATATGAATGAGGATGATATTTGTCTTTTTTTTTCTGACATTTCATTCAGCATACAGTCCTTAAGGTTCATTCACCTAGTTGCATGCCTCACAACTTAATTGCTTCTTGCTACTGTTCAGTAGTCCATTGTACATATACACCACAGTTCCCCCTTTCTTCCCTTAGTCACTGTACCCTTAGGCCACCGCCATCCATAGTGAATCATGAACACTGCCACCATAAACATCAATATGCAAATGTCCATCAGTGTCCCCATACTCAGTTCCTCCAGGTATACACTAAGCAATGCCAGCCTCCTTTGGAGCCACCATGCTGCCCTCCAGTGGGGCTGCAACTCTCAGTTTTCCTACCAGCAGTGAATATGTACATCTCTTGCTCTACATTTTCTCTAGCACTTATTTCTCTCTGTTCATTTTTAAACAGTTTTATTCACACATCATACAATCTAACCTAAGAAAATAGCCATGCTTTCACCACCATAATCTATATGAAAACATTTCCTTTTCTTCTGCAAAGAATCCATACCCCTTCTCCATGTCTTCTGCCTGTTGACATTTAGTTTTGGCATAATGCCTTTAACAACACACTCTTAAGCAATCAGTGGGTCAAAGGAGAAAATTGCATGGGAAATCAGTAAAGATTTCGAGATGAATGAAAATGAGAACACAATATATCAGAACTTATGGGATGTAGCAAAAGTGTGAGAGTGAAATTTACAGCCCTAAATGCCTACATTATAAACAAAGAGAGAGATAAAATCAAAGATCTAACTGCATATCTGGAGGCACTAGAAAAAGAACAGCCAACTTATCCCACGCGATAAGAAGGAAAGAAATAACCAACACTAGAGCAGGAAAAAATAAAATTGAGAATAAAAAAGCGATAGAGAGTATTAACAAAACTAATAGTTGTTTTTTTGGAGGATTAATAAAATTGACAAACCCTTAGCTAGATTGACAAAGAATAAAAAAAAAGAGAAGATGCAAATAAATAAAATCAGAAATAAAAGGGAGTACATGACCAGTGAACCCACAGAAATAAAAAGGATCTGTCATGGTCAGGTTCATGTGTCAACTTGGTCGAGTGGTGGTACCTGTTTGTCTGGTTGGGCAAGTGCTGGCCTGTTTGTTGCAATGAGGACATTTCATAGAATTAAATCATGATCATGTCAGCTACATCCACAGATGATTCCATTTGTAATCAGCCAAAGGGGAGTGTCTTCTGCAATGAGTGATGCTTAATCTGATAACTGGAAGCCTATTAGGGAGGATTCAGAAGATACAGGCTTTTCCTGTTTTGGCTGGTGAGCCTCTCCTGTGGAGTTTGTCCAGACCCTCCATCGGAATCGTCAGCTTCATGGCCTGCCCTGCAGATTTTGGACTCTGCATTCCTGTGGTCACGTGAGAGACTTTTATAAATTTTATATTTGCGAGTGTTCCCTGTTGATTCTGTTTCTCCAGAGACCCCCTAACTAATACATCTTGGTACCAGAGAAGTGGGGTGCTGCTGCTGCAGTTTGCAAATACCAAACATGTTGGAATGGCTTTTTGAATGGATAAGGGAAAGATTCTGAAAGAGTTGTGAGAAGCTTGATAGAGAAGGCCTACAATGCTTTGAAGAGACTGTTGGTAGAAATGTGAACTCTAAAGACACTTCTGATAAAGACTTAGACAGAAATGAGGCGTGCGTTATTATAGACTGGAAGGAAGAAGAGCCTTGTTTTAAAATGACAGATAATCTGGCAAAATTGACTAGTGGCTTTGGCTGGAAGGCTGATTTTAAAAGCCATGAACTTGGATATTTAGCAGAAGACATCTCCAAACTAAATGTCGAAAGTGCAGCCTGGTTTCTCCTCACAGCTTATAGTGAAATGTGACAGGAGAGAGATAAGCTGAAAACTGAACTCTTGAGTAAAAAGAAACCAGAAATTGAGGTCCTAGAAAATTCTGGGCCTCCAGAAACAGAGACCCCAGAGAATAGTGCTCCATGTGAGGATTTGACCAGATGTGGAACCAGTCAACCATCTCAGAGAAAGCCAGTATTGGACATGGAGTTATCCAGGAAGGATCTGTGGAAACTCCTCATGTCTGATGGGCATGATCCGAGGCTACTGTACAGAAAGCAATGAGAATGCTGTGGGACCTGTATAAACAGAGCCTCTGCCAGTCTGGACTAGGGGGGGTTCAGAGAAGGGACACACAGGAGGAAAAATAACTTCAGAGGCAAAACCATGGAGACTGAGGTCTGAAGTCAAGAAGTCTTGGGCCAGGAAAGCGGACCCACCCAAGCCCGTGGAGAGGGTGAGTTTGCCCCAAAGGCAGAAGGTGGGCTTCCACCTTGTTGCAGTGGAAGAGTCATGCTGCCTTATGCCTTGGAGAGGGTGAAGCACATTACTTGGGGTTTGGGGAGAGCGTGGCTGCCACCACATAGAGGGGTTGAGTGTGTGCCCCAGAGATGGCAGAGAGCCCAGTGTGGCCCCAATGTTTGGAGAGGGTGGAGCTGAGAAAAAGGTGGTCTCTCCAATATCCCCCAAGGTTGCATTTGGAGAGAAGCAGACCTTTGGAAAGGGTGGGACTGCCACATTCTAAAGCCCTGAAGATAAATGATTCTCAGACTTTGAAATCCAATGGATTTTGCCTTACGGGTTTTCGAGACTGTATGAGTCCAGTGATCCCTGTGTTCCTTCCTCCCTATGGAAATGTGTATTTGTATCCTATGACTGTTCTGCCTTTGTATGTTGGTGGCAAATAACTTGTTATGAGTTTTCAAAGGTCCAGAGCAAATGCGGAAAATTTTGCCTTAGGACAGACCATGCCTGTGACTGACTTGATGAGATTTTATGCTGTCTCTAATTTTGTATTTCATTTGTATTGCTACTGAAAGGTTTAAGGTTTCTGATATTGTTATGAAATTAACGTATTTTGTATATGGGAAAAAATGTGTCTTTTTTAGGGGCCAGAGGGTGGAATGTGATGGTTTGAAAGGATGTATGCCCCCTAGAAAAGCTATGTTTTAACCAAAATCCCATTTCATAAAGGTAGAATAATCCCTATTCAATACTGTATGTTTGAAACTGTAATCAGATCATCTCCCTAGATGATGTGATTCAGTCAAGAGTGGTTGTAAAGCTGGATTAGGTGATGACATGTCTCCACCCATTTGGGCAGGTCTTGATTGGTTTACTGGAGTCCTATAAAAGAGGAAACATTTTGGAGAAAGAAGGAGATTCAGAGAGAGCAGAGCAGAACAACATAGCCACGAGAAGCAGAGTCCACTAGCCAGTGACCTTTGGAGATGAAAAAGGAAAATGCCTCCCAGGGAACTTCATGAAACAGGAAGCCAGGAGAAGAAGCTAGCAGATGATGCTGTGTTCACCATGTGCCCTTCCAGATGAGAGAGGAACCCTGACCATGTTTATCATGTGCCTTTCCAGATGAGAGAGAAACTCTGACTGTGTTTACCATGTATCCTTCCACCTGAGAGAGAAACCGTGAACTTCATTGGCCTTCCTGAACCAAGGTATCTTTCACTGGGTGCCTTAGATTGGACATTTCTATAGACTTATTTTAATTGGGACATTTTCTCAGCCTTAGAACTGTAAACTAGTAACTTATTAAATTCCCCCTTTTAAAAGCCATTTTGTTTCTGGTATATTGCATTTCGACAGCTAGCAAACTAGAACAGATTTTGGTACCAGAAGTGGGGTACGAACCCACTCAGATATCAAGTCTATTGAAGAGGAAACTATGTATAACTGTATGACAATAAATTAGAAAGCTAGATGAAATGGAAAGATTCCTATAAACACATGAACAACCTACACTGACTTAAGAAGATATGGAAGACCTCAACAGAACAATTACAAGAGATTGAGTCAGTCATCAAAAACCTCCCAAGCAAAGAAAAGCCCAGGACCAGATAGATCATAGGGGAATCCTACCAATCATTCCAATAAAAATTAATACCAGTCCTTCTCAAACTCTTCCAAAAAATTCAACAGAAGGGAACACTACCTTGCTCATTCTATGAAGTCAACAAATTGCCCTAATGTCAAAGCCAGATAATCATACCACACAAAAAAAGAAAATTACAGACCAATTTCTCTGTAATAAATGCAAAAATCCTCAACAAAATACTTGAGCACATCAAAAGTATTATACACCATGATCAAGTGGGTTTTATCTCAGGTATTCAAGGGTGGTTCAACACAAGAAAATCAATTAACGTAATATACTACATTAACAAATCAAAAGGGGAAAACCACACAATTACCTCAATTGACACAGAAAAGACATTTGACAAAATCCAGCATTCTTCCTTGATAAAAACACTTCAAAAGGTAGGAATAGAAGGAAACGTCTTCAACATGATAAAGGGCATAAGTGACAAGAACATAGCTAACAACATTTTAATCAATTGTCAAAGACTGAAAGCGTTCCCTCTGAGATCTGGAATACATAGATGCCCACTGTCATAACTGTTATTCAACATTGTGCTAGAAGTTCTAGGCAGAGCAGTTAGGAAAGAAAAAGAAATACAAGGCATCCAAATTTGAAAGGAAGAAGTAAAACTTTCACTTTTTGCAGAGAACATGATCTTATATATAGAAAGTCCTAAAGTGGGCGGCTGCCGTGGCTCAGCAGGCAGAGCTCCGACCTGCCATGCTGGAGGTCTGGAGTTCGATCCCTGGTGCCTCCTGCCCATATGCAAATTAAAAAAAAAAAAGAAAAAAAGAAAGTCCTAAAGAACCTACAATAAAGCTAATAGGGTTAATAAAAGTGTTCAGCAAAATGGTAGGATACAGAATCAACACACAAAAATCAGCAGTCTTTCTATACGCTAATAATGAGCAACCTGAGGGGGAAATCAAGAAAATAATTCCATTTACCATAGCAACTAAAATAATCAAATATCTAGGAGTAAATTTAACCAAGGAAGTTAAGGACTTGTACACAGGATATATCATTTCACATCTACTAGGATGACCAATATTAGCAGAAAACTTAAGCATTGAAGAAGATGTGGAGAAACTGGAATGCTTAATTGTTACTGGTGGGGTATGTAAAATAGTGCAGCGGTTGTGGAACATAGTTTGGCAGTTCCTCAGGAAGCTAAGTATAGAATTGTCATATGATCCAGCAATCCCACTACTAGGTATATACCCAGAAGAACTGAAAGCAGAGGCTCAGAGACATTTGCACACTGATATTCATAGTAGCATTATTTACAATTGTTAAATTGTAAATAATGCATGCTACTACACAGATGAACCTTGAGGACATTATGTTAAGTGAAATAAGTCAGACACTAAAAGATATATATGGTATAATCTCACTGATATGAACTAATTATAATAATCAAACTCATAGAGTTAGAATCAGAATATAGTTTGCCAGGGAAAAGAAGGGGTGTGGAGAATGGGGAGGTGATGCTTAATTTAAGAATTTCTATTTAGATTGGTTGTAAATATTTGGAAATGGTTAGTGGTGAAGGTAGCATATTGAGAATAATTAACAGTGCTGAATTATGCTTGTAAATGTGTCTGGAAGTGGATATTTTGGGTCATATATGTTACTACAAGGAAAGTTAGAAGATAAAACACGGGAGTATATAATACAGTTGACCATGTTTTGGACAATGGAGTGTGGTTAATAGAACAAAACATAAGAATATTCTTTCTTGAATTATAACAAATGTACATTATTACAAGGTGTTAATAAAATAATAGAGTGGTTTATGGGAAAATACACCTAATGTAAATAAACTATGGACTATAGTTAACAGTAATAGTTTAATATTCATTAGTTGTAACAAAGGTGCCACATTAATTCAAAGTATCAGCAACAGGGAGATATAATGGGATGTTGCATATTTGACATGACTTTTTTGTAAACTTAAAACTTCTCTAATCTAAAAAAATACTATTATGCTAAGTGAAAGAAACCAGACCAGTTATTCTATATTGTATGATTCCATTTATATAAAATGTATATATAAACAAACTTATAGAGATAGAATTAGATTAGTGGTTATGTAGGTCTGGGGAATGATAGGATTGAGAGGTGACTGCTATAAGGGGTATGTGGTTTTTCTCTTTGGAGTAATGAAAATGTTCTAAAATTGTGTGGTTAATGTACAACTCTGATTATACTAAAAGCCACTGGTTATCCAGTTTGGATCATGTGCTGGTTTGAAAGGATGTATGTCCCCTAGAAAAGCCATGCTTTAATCTAAATCCTATTTTGTAAAGGCAGAATAATTCCTATTCAATACTGTATGTTTGAAACTATAATCAGATCATAGGCTTGGATGATGTCATTTAGTCAAGAGTGGTTGTTAAACTGGATTAAGTGGCGACATGTCTCCACCCATTTGGGTGGGTCTTGATAAGTTTCTGGAGTCCTATAAAAGAAGAAACATTTTGGAGAAAGAAGGAGATTCAGAGAGAGCAGAGCAAAATGACATAGCCACAAGAAGCAGAGTCCACCAGCCAGTGACCTTTGGAGATAAAGAAGGAAAATGCCTCCCGGGGAGCTTCATGAAACCAGAAGCCAGGAGACGAAGCCAGCAGATGATGCCATGCTTGCCACGTGCCTTCCAGCTGAGAGAGGAACCCTGACTGTGTTCACCATGTGGTGAACACAGATGAGAGAGAAACTCTGACTGTGTTTGCCATGTGCCTTCTCACTTGAGAGAGAAACCATGAACTTCATCAGCCTTTTTGAAGCAAGGTGTCTTTCCCTGGATGCCTTAGATTGGACATTTCTATAGACTTGTTTTAATTGGGACATTTTCTCGACCTTGGAACTGTACTAAAAGCCATTCAATTTCTGGTATATTGCATTCTGGCAGCTAGTAAACTAGAACAGATGGATTGTATGGTATGTAAATGAATCTCAATAAAACTGTATTTTTAAAAAGTTAACTAGCCCATTTGCGAGGACTGAATTAATTAAGCAAGTCCATATGAACATACTTCCTTATGTAACTTACTTATGCCTTCAGGACCTACTTAAGCCCCATCTCTGATATATCATTTCCATTTTATGATGGACTGCTGCTGTGCATGCCCAACTCTATGGCTTGTTGGGTCAGACAACACACAGCTTATGAGAGGCAAATCAGGTCTCATGGTAATTTGGTGACACATGGTTAAGTATTCAGTCTGTACTAAGGCCGGGTAGCAGGCTGTTTCTCAAAAGGAGAGTAGTTATCTGCAGTGGATGGTAAGGCTTTGCTCCACAATCCTAAGGGTCTGCATTGTGATTCTCCTATAGGGGACTGCCAAAGGCTCCAGACAGCATCCCATGATCTGCTGGATCATATGACCCAAGTGGCAGAACAGCTTGCACAGAAGCCTGGACCTGTCATAGAGCCTCTTCTTGTTCCAGTCCCCACTCAAAACTAGCAGCTTTTCTGATCACTTGGTAAATGGGCCAGAGTAGCACACCTAAAAGAGGAATATGTTGTCTCCAAAACCCAAAGAGGCCAACTAGATGTTGCACCTCTTATTAGTCATAAGAGGAGCCAGATGCAACAGCTTATCCTTCACTTTAGGAGGGATATCTCGACATGCCCCACACCAGTGGACACTTAGAAATTTACTGAGGTGCAAAGCCCCTGTATTTTTGTTGGATATATCTCCCATCCCCTGACACACAAATGCCTTACCAATAAATCTAAAGTAGTTGCTACTTCTTGCTCATAGGTCCAATCAGCATTATATTATCAATATAATTGACCAGTGTGATTTTTTTGTGTGGGAGGGAGAAACGATCAAGATCCCTATGGACAAGATTGTGACATAGGGCTGGAGTTGATATTCCCCTGAGGCAGGACAATGAAGGTATACTGCTGGCCTTGCCAGCTGAATGCAAACTGTTTCTGGTGGTCCTTACTGGCAGCTATTGAGAAAAAAGCATTTGCCAGATCAATATCTGCATACCAGGCACCTGGCGATGTGTTGGTTTGCTGAAGCAATGATATCACATCTGGAACAGCAGCTGCAATTGGAGTCACCACCTGGTTAAGTGTACAACCCATCTGTTTTCTTCACAGGCCAAACAGAAGTGTAGAATGGGGATATGGAGGGAATCACCACTCTCGTATCCTTCATGTCTTTAAGAGTGGCACTAATCTCTGTAATCCCTCCAGGAACATTGTAATTCTTCTGATTCACTGTTTTGCTAGGTAGGGAATGGCAGTTCTAGTGGCTTCACTTGGCCTTTTCTACCATAATATCCCTTACTCCATGTATCAGAAAACCAATGTGGGGATTCTACCAATTGCTGAGTATGTAGATTCCAATTACACATTCTGGAACTGGGGAAATGACCACAGGATGGGTCCTGGGACCCACTGGACCCACTGTGAGATGGACCTGAGCTAAATAAAACTCCATTGATTACCTGACCTCCATAAGTCCCTACTCTGACTGGTAGACCAGAGTGACATTTTGTGTCTCCTGGGACAGAATAGGAGTATGACCCATGAGGAAGTATGCTGTATTCCAAAAGAACTGCATGAGTTTTCCAATCTGTATAGACAGAAATCAGGGGAATATGTGTGGGAATGAATATTAAGGGTGTGGGATAATGGCAGAAGAAATATGAAGTTAGATCAAGCTGGATTTATTGGTATGGGCCCACTAAGCAGAGATGTTAGGACATTAACAGTTT
>PVIY010041830.1:0-12664 GCA_004026745.1 Myrmecophaga tridactyla | reverse complement strand
CTACGTCTCCAATTCTACAGGTGCTTCCCTGGCCCAGACCACTGTCACTTCGGCTGGTACCACCGCAGCCTCCCAGCCAACCCCCCAGGTCCCCTCAAGTTGATTCTTCACTCAGCAGCTTGAGCAGCCTTCCAAGAATGCCAGTCTAGTTCAGAGCCCTGGTGCTCGCAGCAGTTACGGTCCATAAGGTCCCACAAATGACCAGCCAGCGAATATGGAGCTGCTGCTCCCAGGGGAGACACAGGGCAGGAGCCTCTGGGCACATTTGCTTCAACCAATCAACAGGTAACCTTGTTTTACATGGTCTCTGCTTAAAGACCCCTTATTGAATATATATTGTTGCTTCATTAACATTGAGCTTGAGGCCAACAGCACTACAACTCACGTCTGAATGAAGCTTGTCTGGCAGATGTATTTTCTCCATAAGGCACATCGCAGCCTTTTTGTGCTCAGGAACACTGGACAGCATTTGGGCACTGCATTCTGGGGCCATTTCAAACGGCAAAATTGCCAACAAAAAAGCATGAAAATGCAAAACAAAACAAAAAAAACAGCACTAAGTACACCACTAAAGGTCACTTGTTTGTAACAGGAGATCTGAAACAAGAAGGCAGAGTGATGCCTTGTTCACCATCAGCTGGGAATGAGTGCATATGGTGAATAAAAACATTGCAAGTATTGATTTTGGAGTTACAAATGCATTTTAGCAAGGAGGCAGATTTGCAAATGGAGGTTCAAGTGCAGCTTGATGCTGTCCCCTTAGGGCACAGGCCACGACACTCAGCCAGGGCCACAGCCCTGTGTCTCCTCAACTACTCACCTCGCCTTCTCTACCTGCAGGACTCTCTGCAACCTCACTGAACTTCTTCCAGATCCTCAGTGGATAAGACTCTCTCTCTCTCTCTCACCCCCAGCTTGGAAGCTTGAGCACAGGCTGTTCCCTCCTCCTGGATCTCTGCTCCCTGCTGCCCAAAACACTCCTGCTAACCCCTCTGTGCCCCTCAGTCCCCAACTTAGCTAACATGTTCCCTGAGACACACCAACTCTGGGCCAGGTCTCTAAAGACATTCCCGTCCAGGAATTATATTCCCTGTAACTGAAGCTGACCTTGCCCGTGCCTCCGCAGACAGTACACCCTAGTCCGTCCTCTCTCATCTCCTCCATTCTTTGCAGAGGGTCCTGGACACGGCAGACCATCCATGAATCCAAGACTGACTGAGCGCTTTCTATAAATTCACGTCTTAATGCTCATGAAACACTCCACCTCTCTGCTTTCAACCCACAGAAACTGCCATCCTTAGCTAAGAAAAACAATTCCATTCCACAACCAGTTGCACTACCCAGCCGAAAATCCAGAGGTCACACCTTCCTTGCACCCTAGGCTCTGCAGCCTTCTCTAGCAAATACATTTCACCACCTACTCTAGCTAAGCACCCCACCCAGCTTTGCCCATTTCTAAAACTGGCATTTGTTAAGAATGACAAACATTCTGGACTCTGCCTGTGGTAGTTGGAAAAGGCTCCAGTTTCCTCTCTGTAGTCAAGCCACGTCGCTAAGTTCCATTCCTTTCCAGGGGACAGAGCTGTCCCTTAAGAGCTTCGCAAGTAGACAGCGCCTGACGGATAAAGCAGAGGGTCCCTGCACTGTGGACAGACAATGCTAGGTAGGATCTATAGAAAGACTTCTCCAGAAATAACAACCCTGAAACGCATGCAAGGATAGCTAAGACTGTACCATCGATGGCAAGCAGGATCATTTACTGGATAGACTCGGGCTCCAGGGTCAAATCGTCTGGGTTCAACCCTGTCTCCCTCCCTTTCTATATGAACCTGGGAAGATGGGACTCCCTGCCAGTGCTCTAGGCTGGTGAAATGGGGATGAGGAATGGCACATGCCCCAGGGGCTGACAGAGAATGAAAGGGCACTGCCTTGGTGACAGGCTCAGAGGGTGATCCCAAGGTATCCCTAAGGTCAAAAGACATTAGGGTTGCAAATATTACCACTGAGAACTGCTTTCATTTGCAAAACTCTCAAAATCTGACTCTTCATTCCGTGAGCACCCTCATTTATGAAGTGCTGCATATCACACTGGCTTTTGGAAAATAAGCAGTAGATTCAGTGGCCAAATCACAGATGCAGTCAGGATCATAGAAACTGAGGTCATGACAGCTATTTTTCTGTCTTGAATATTTGGGCTTTTTTTGTTTGTTTGTTTTAAATAATTGTAAGTTGGTAAATCTTTATTTAAATAAAATCTGGCTTAGAACGTACAGAATTCTTTTGAATTATGGGTGAGGAGCTAGGATGCTAGCATCTCAGCAGCACCAGCCTCTTGGGTGCCTCCCAGGCCTTACATAGGTTCCCTGCAGCACGTCCATTGGGGAGGGGGACAAACAGGTCTGCAGGGTATAACTTAAGAGACAGAGTCCACTCATCCTGCCCAGGGCACTGAACCCCCAACTTCTGCCCTGTGTGCACACGTCCTTATGAGCAGCCCCCACTCCATGCCAAGAACAAAGAACTGTTCAATATGGGAATTTAAATGATTTCACTGCCCTTAGTTTTGTTCATCCATCTCCTCTTTTCTAAGTCCTAAGTGAACTTACCAAATGAATGTTTACTTTGTAGGCAATTTATTTCTTCAAATTTGATTTTAAAACTAGCTAAGTTAACTCAATGGCAGTTTCTGCCTTGGCTTGTGTTCTTCTTTGAACTTGATAAAGTTTTCATCTGTCTACCTGAGGATGGACAGCTCCAGTTCAAAATGCGTTTGGGCCTTGGGGCAATCGAAACTGACACACCAGCACACGGACATGCTGAGAATTTGTAGATTAAGTCCATGCACAGGAAGGCTTAAGGTAAAAAATGAAAGTACCCCCAAATCCAATAGAGCTCCTTATCAATGAGCACTGACTGAAAGACAAGTCACTGGAAGATCCATAAACAAAATTATTGAGAACCGTGGTCGGTGGCAAAGCTCTTTCTATTTCTATTTAGTAACAGGCAAGTTGCTGAGTTTCCTTCTTAAAATTGGGTTCATATTTTAACATCCAGGCAATCAAGAGGAATCATACTCAGTAATCACAACTCTTAGGAAGGAAAGTGAGATCAAAACGGAATCACATGGACTAGACACATACTGAAACAGTAGAAACACATTCATATTAGAAGAATATGGAAATGGGGGAGATTGCTGAAAGTTTTCTAATTGCTGAAATGTTCAGGTTCAAAATGAATAAATAATTTTTACACTCTTCTCTAAGCAAACTTAATTGTCATGCATCTCATGAGGATGCCAACTTAATCCACCATGTAAAACAAAACAAAATATGCACTTTCTATCAGGTATTGGTTTAACGTGGTAAGTGTCTCTCTGGCTAAAAATATTACTACTGATGATGATTAATAGATACTATTTTAGGGTAAAGTTCAGGCTACATTATTCAGTATAATTATTTTAATTAAATCCATTAGCATATCTTTATATAAGATTAGAAGAGCTATCGGTGATACAAAATAAGTTTTTCTTGAATAATGTATGAAGTAATTATTAATTTACATATTTCTTGAGAAAACGCATATTAAACCGATTCCATTTGGAGGTTTTGAGCAAAAATATATAGGGTCCACAAATTCTCCTTTCAGACTTATGTTCTATCTCTGGAAGATTTGGGGCACAGCCAACTAGCCTCTGGAGAACTTGTGGCTCCTGAAACAGAAAAGTACGGCAGGACCAGTTCCTACAACTGGAGTCCCTGGGCCCAACCTGGTGTCCTTCACGGGGCCCTGATGCCACACGGCAGATGACCGGACATGATGGCTGATACGACTAAAAAGAGAAACACACAGCACTTGGGAGAGATTCAATGATGTGCTACCGTGAGCCTCGTATCGAAGAAATCCAGGACAAAAATATGACGATAACAACTGCTTCTGTTCACTACACCCTCTTAAATAAAGTCTACCTATATCTCAAAGATCTTAAATCCAAAAATACCTCTTCTCTTTGTAATCAAGCCTTCTCGAAATAGATTCAGGTCTTCAAAACAGCATTCCCCCATCTCTAACCACAACCCTCGGTGTCAGTCGTCCCAAGTAATGACTTACCACTTCTGTGAGTACCTACATGTTTATTGATCAAAAAGCACAAACCAAAAAAATTGACAGAAAGAATACAAACAATAAGATTCGACAATGAGGCAGCAGAAGCTCCTAAATTTAAAAATTAATTTGTTATGCCTTCCTTGGAGAGTATCACCAAAGGGCAAAGGGTCTACAGTGGTTCTCCAGGGGAGGGATGTTATCTTCACTGTATAGAACTGCTTTTAGCATCCCTGGCTCCTGCTCATTGAATACTATGAATAACTCACACACACCCAAACTCCCCACACCCACAGTCATTGTAATACCAAACAGCACCCCTGCACATTTGCAAACACCCCCTGGTTGAGAACTGCTGAGTCAGAGAAGAACTCCAGGGGTTGTGAAATGGGTCCCCAATGCACAGAGAAGCCAAGGTTCAACCCTTGGGCCAGTCAGGCAAGGCCTAGACCACCGGATCCAATGATCTGGTCCACTCTGACCCCTGGAGCGGTGCTGGCCAATGATGCCCATTCCCTATGTGTCCCATGACACGGAATAGCTGGAAAGCATGGGGTGAGGGAACCTTCTGCTCTCTGCTCCCGCACACCTTCCTGAGGATGGAAGAGGCCAGTATTCATATAAGGACTCTAGAGACCTGCCCCATTTCACCCCTATGACCCAGCACCTAGCACACAGATTAGAAGGCATCTGGTCAAGGTCGGCATGGACCATAAGAACAATAAATAAAGGGTCAGGGGAAGGTCGCCATGAGGAAGGGGGTGAGGAAATAGCAACAGTGACTCAGCAGAGCACAGCTGCCCTGGGGGTTGCAGCAAAAGTGCAGAGACCATGAAGCAAAAAGTAACAGGCAAGACAAAGAGAAAGGGGGCGAATTAGCTAAGCACAGCACATTCAAGAGTAAAGCCCTCCTCTGTGCTCTCCTTAACCTCCGAAAATCCATTTGCAAGGAATTAAGTCATGCTAAATAGGGATATTACTGTAATCTAAGCAAGAACAAATTTGAATTTTATTACTGTACTTTTTTTTTTTTTTACTTCACACCAGCATGTTCTTAGAGCCAGAGCTTTCAAATGGTGAAAATTGGTTACCTGTCTAGACAGCTTCCAGGAAGCAAAGCATGATTCCAAAATGATGGAGATTTTCTAAAACACACTTAGAATTCCCAAGTCGACAGACAGGAAAATAGTCCAGTTCAAACACATCTTAAGGTCCTGGACTGCAGTAAGCTGGTTTGGAAAACAGAGAGTAGAGAATGTAACAACTCACAGCGTGTTTTATTCATGGTCTGAAGAATCTGAGGAAATGGAGCCAGAAGTGACAGCAATGGAAGGAGGCAGGGACTGGAGTGGCCAGCGGAGGAGAAAGATGCAGGAAGGAGGAGAGAGCATGCAGCGGGGTGGCTGTCAGTGCCCGGCCCAGGACGCTTCCCTACCCTCCAGCCACCTGCCCACCACCCACCCTGCCTTCCTCAGACCACCCATCAGACAGGACTGTCAAGGTGTGGCCCTCTCAACAGAGAGGTGGCCCCGCAGGCAAAGGAAAGGCCTTCAGGTTAGAGGGGCCCAGCCAACCCTCTCGGCCAACCCCAAGCCCTCCGAACCTGGCTCACCTGCACCCAGCGGCCAAACCCACCCCATCTCAGAACCACAAGGCCCCTGAGGGCAGGGATTCACCCGCCACCTGTGGTGGAAGACCAGGCAGCCATGGTGCATTTTTTTTCAACCTGTCGCCAACCAGTATCTTCATAAAATACAATAAAAATGAACTTCCAGAAAATTGAAATACCACTTGGATGACACGGCAATGTCAAATTACTATCAAAGCTTCTTCACGTCCATTCTCAGCTTGACAAAAAAGTAATGAAGGGTCTATCTACTGGCTCGGATCCACGGGCCGCCTGCTGTGCGTGGCGCTGTCTGGAGAGCATCATCCCAGCCCCTGCTTAACCCCCGCTGGGGCTGGGGGATGAATAGCTCAAGCCTGTCAAAGCTGGGATTATGATTCCACGTTTCCAGGGTCAAAGCCACCTCTCTCATCCAGCGTCCCCCCTGCACCCATCAGTTCTCCACTCCATCCATCACTTCCTCCCCATCCAGCACCTCCTCCCCCAATCCAGCACTGCCTCTCCATCCAGCACCTCCTCCTCCCCATCCAGCACTGCCTCTCCATCCAGCACCTCCCACCCCACCCAGCACCTCCTCCCCAGGTGCTCAGAACCACTGCCAAAGCCCTCCTGCATTTATGGTCTAGCCAGTGCTGCCCGGTAGGACGTTCTACCATGGTGAGCGTATCTATAGTTGTTCTGTCCCCTACAGTAGCCACTGGGCACATGTGGCTCTCAAGCATTTGCCATATGCTAGTATGCCTGAGGAATGGCATTTTTACTTTAACTTAAATTATTTTAAATTTAAACAGACAAGGCAGGTCTGTAGGATACAATACAGGAGCATTCCTGTTTCCTCAATTTGACCCCCAAATTTGCCCCTGATCCCTCAATTCACAGGCTTTTAACTTCTCTCTGTCTCTCCCAGAGGACAAGTCTCATGAGAATTAAGAGGGATACTGTGGGCAAGGCAGCTGGCATACAGTCAGTGCTCAATAATTTCCTTGCAGACACAGTCTGAGTCTTCTCTGCTATCCTGAGACTCTTCCTCATGGTAGGTTCCAGGACTTAGCAGGTTCTAAATAAATACTGATTTTGCTGTCTTTGATTAGAAAGGCTGTATTTTGACACATTACACACCTAGGAAAAAGTACATTGGATTGTGATTTCCACATACCCAAGATTCCCAGTCCTGGGACTCTGACCTCAAGTGTTCTCCCCCGCTTCTTCCCTACACAACCCTTTCTTGCTGGAGGGCACGTGCAGCCCAAGCTTTGATTCCTGAGTTTCACTCCCAGTGAAGACCCAAGATATCTGAAAACTTGGGTTCACCCGCCAGAGGAAGGATTAGTCCAAATTAAATTAAATTACAATAAAAAAAAAATAAAAAACAGACCAACCATGGTCACCCAGGGGATAACATTTGGACTAAGCATTAAAAAGAACATCCTGTCACGGAGGATAAAAATACACCCTTCTCTCCAGAATAGTCTTTCTTTATTAACTCAGTCACTGTCGGGCACCAACGCCTTAACACAATGGTTTCCAGCAGTGACAGACAAACACTTGGAAACATCATGGTGCTTCCATCTCTCTTTAAAATGGGGCATGAAATTAGTCATCTTAACAATGAGTTCCCATGTCACTGCCTTGTACACTGGGACAGCTACATTGAGTGTGAAGCAAGCCACAATCGACACCCTTACATTCATTAAAATCAAGATTTAATACAACCTACCCAAGTAGAAATCCAAGGAAATCAGAAAGGAGCGCCATTCCCACATCCCAAATACTGACTACTGTCCCAAAAGGCCACCCTCACCACCTACCCCCAAAAACAGTTCATACTTTTTGGCAGTTGTTTTAAACATCCCTTCATGCAACTTACTGCATGTTTGAGTTTGCATCTCAATAAGCATGTGCGTGGTGATGAATACACAACTATGGGATGGAGATTGTGAGCCACAGATCGTATACTATGGTTGGACTATATGTGTGTGAAGATTTCTCAGTAAAAATATTTTAAAAAATAAAAAGCATATACATAAATGTCAGGATTTTAAAACAAGAATATCCATTTTAATAAATTTTGAAAATGCATTTGCAGATATAAGATGGGGAACTTTTTATAAATATTGCCAAAGTAGAAGGAGAAAAGCTTCAGGCTAGGTATTCTCATAGGTCAGACATTTCTTTCTCTTCCAAAGGCAAAGCTGGTTGGGAAGACGAATTATCCCCGTCCAAGTCACTGTCGGGCACCAATGCCTTAACACAATGGTTAACAGCACAGCCATCGCCACTGGAGACAAGGCCATCAGGCCATCAGCCCCTCTACTTACCAGGTCTCTCTTTTACCACCTCATGCCAGGCTTTGACCTTGATGACCCTAAAGATCATAAAGGTAGGCAGGTATCTTAAAATGCAGGTTTCAGAATGTTCATTCATCCTGACATCCCCAAGAAAAGTAAGCAACGAGTGAGTCATTGGGGAAGGTATGGCTGAGGATGGAGAAAACAGAGGAATAGAAGAAAAGGTCAAAGTGCGTACACAGGAGAACTGAAAAAAAAAAAAAAAAAAAGAGTGAGGTGTACTGTGGTTGGGAGCTGGAATTAGCCAGCAAGGTGGAGGTATGGAGATGGGAACTGTTGAGGTTAAATTTGCACTCCCCAAAAGAGACATATTCAAGTCCTGACCCCTGGGATCTGTGAATGTGACCTTATTTGGAAACAGTGTCTTTGCAGATGTAATCAAGTCAAGATGAGATCAAACTGATGTCCTTATAAGAAGAGGGAGATTTTGAAAC
Organism: Myrmecophaga tridactyla; assembly: GCA_004026745.1. NCBI lineage: Eukaryota > Metazoa > Chordata > Mammalia > Pilosa > Myrmecophagidae > Myrmecophaga > Myrmecophaga tridactyla. The sequence continues at coordinate 4,154 of PVIY010041830.1, read as the reverse complement.
AGAGATACAGACACAGGGAGAAGATGGCCATGTGAACACGGAGGCAGAGACTGCAGGGATGCCACCACCAGCCCAGGAACACCCGGGCAGCAGAAACCAGACAGAGCAAGGGAGGATCCTCCCCTGAGCCTTCAACACCTTGATTTCAGACCTCTGGCCTCCAGAGTTGCAAGAGAATGAATTCCTATGTCTCAAGCCACCAGGTTTGCAGCACTTTGTTACAGCAGCCCCAAGAACCTAAGACAAAAGCCGTCCATCAGCATGGAGTTGGTAGAGGCCAGAGGAGGGTGAGATGGTTCCGGGAACGAGGGAGAGAAGCAGCTCCAGGAACAAGCTCCAAGAAACTCTTAAGGAACCAGTGTAGGAACAGGAGAAATCTACAGGAGACACTGAAAAACCTGCCCAGAGATGACAAAGAAAACTCCAACAGGGCTGCGATTGGAGGAGGCCCAAGGACAAGGATTCAGTCAAGGAGAAGGCCCGTTCCATCCCTGCTGGATCTGTGTCCCTGCGGAGGTGGACAAGCTTCAGCATGGTGGGAAGATGTGAGTAAAGAAAGGAAGCAGAAACTCAAGTTTAAGCAACTTGTTGGGTTTTCTGTTACAGTTTGCCCTCTTCTCCCTCTTGCATGCCAGTAGATTCTATTTGCTAACAAAGAAGAAATGAAGATCTTTTTCTTTGCCTTAACTGCAATCTCACCATTATAAATTATTGTGGAATGGAGAACTGAAAAGAGTCCCGTAAACAAAAGACAGCAATCTCACTGTTATAAATTGTTGCGGCATGGAGAACTGAAAAGGATCCCTTGAACAAAAGACAACCCAAAGTGGAGAAAATCCAAATTCTGCCAACAAGCCTGTTTCTTTCAAAAGGGAGTTCTGGAAACCCATCCCCACCCTGGCCACAATGCACAGGAGCCCTGTCATGACCACACACAGACTCCCTACTGACCTGACCTCAGAGGACTCCTCAGCATCCGGGGATGAAAACCCACCTGTCCTGAGACCGGGAACTTTGTTCCTTGTTCACAGTTGGATCATGCACTGCCCGGCACCAGGCACTTGGATAGGCTCAACAAACATTTCTTGAAGTATCGCAAGAGATTATTAGAGCAGGTGTTTTTTAACAGTTCTTTGTGGGTGATGGAGGAAGAGCAGGAGGGCCAGAGCACGGTGATAGAAAGTTAAAAATCAAGAATTCTACCACATCTCCACTGATAAGAAGTAAGCCAAGTCCTCTGAATGTGAAAAACTAAAGAAAATAGTAGACCTGGGTGCTTTGTCCTCCATAGCCCCACAGCACCTGCTGTGCTGCCTGCCATACAGCTGCAACACCATCACAGAAAATCCCACCTGATGGGCCAGCCTGGCCCAATCACCTTCTACTGGAACTCCAGCGGATTGCAACCTCAAGAGACTCAAACCCTAGCTCCTTTCCCTAACATGCAAGACCATCCACAGTTTGGCCACCCCAGGCTGACTTCTCCATTCCCCATCTTTCTATGCTCTGTCCCATTTATTAAGTTTTAGATTCCTGAAGAAGCCAGGTGACTGCTCCCTCCTCTCCTTGGTCTCTGCCACCCTGCTTGTAACTCTTATCCACTGAGCACCTGACTCAGCAGCATGGGTGCCCTCTACACAAAGAACTCATCAACCTCGCCCCCAAATACATACACAGTCACCCACCCCCATCTATGGAGAGGACCCCACCTGAGTGTGCCCATAACCTCCTTGGATGCTCCATTTTATGCGTTAACTACCCAGCCGTTCAATCAAATATGAACCTGAGTCTTGCTAGGAAGGTATTTTGTAGATATGGTTAGTATCTATAAATAGTTAGCTTTATGTGGTGGGCCTGATTCCATCAGTTGAAATTAAGAAGAGAACTGGGGTTTCCCTGAGGAAGAAAAAATTCCACCTGTGGACTGCAGTTAGACCTTGCCCCAAATAGCCAGCCCCCACAATCGCCTAAGCCAATTCCTATATGCATATGTATCCTACCAGTCCAGTGGAAACGTGACCGAGATACCTCCCATGAACGTCTCCATCACTGACCTGAAGGGCCACTTGCTTTGGCCACTGGTGACCCTGAGGGAAATAGCCACCCCTAGCTCCATCCACCCTGTGCTCTCTCAGGACAGGTTTGTGCAGCAGAGCCAACGTGGTGCTGAGTAACACTCACCAAACTAATCAAAGGGGAACCAACCATCACTCCCTCACTCACTCGCTCAACCCAGATGGACTGAGAAACAGAAAATGAGTGAAAATCCCAAAGAGAATGCCTCAGCTGAGTTGCTGAACCTCTTTGGAAGTAACCTTTCAAATACAGGGCTTTTCTTTTTCTTACTAATAGAAGTTTTGGCCTGTGAGGGAGGAGAAGCTGCAGCCACTCTGAAGGGGTGGGATTCCAGGTCCCAGTCAGGCCTGGGACGGGTCTGGCTGGGATGCAATTCAACACGGGCATCACGGAAGGCAGTGTGAATTCACTTACGTTCACTTCTCACCTCGTCTGCTTTCAGAGTCATGTTTTCAGAGTAACGCTAAAGAAAATAAGGTAGTTTTCTAGATACAGTTGAAACAAATTATGAGTTATTTAGAAAGCACCACAATCTCTGTTATCTTCATGTACAATATGAAATGAGAGGCTAATTTCAACAAAAACAAAAGTTCTTATAAAAAAGTCATAAAATCAAAAAGTACTGTTGAGTTTTTGACTGTGCATGTAGTTACTAGTCAGTTTAATAGCTTTTAATAATTTCTGATGGATACATTTAACACAGATAAGGGGACAGCATTCCTGTTTCCAATCTGGCAAAAAAAAAAAAGTGTGCTTTGTTCCAAAGGAAAAAAAGTGCAGCTTCTAAAACTGATTGAGGAAAGAGAAAATGTCATGCTCAACGATAGTCAACAGTGAAATAATAAGTGAAAAGGAAAAAAGCACCAGCTTTCAATTTAGAAAAGGTTTGGTATTTGACAATTTCACAATGGGCCTGAATGTATGATAAAGAAAAGTATGAGTCACTCGATAGCAGTTAGCTTGTTATCAAGTTCAATAAAATCTGGATTGAATTTTGGAATTACACTTAGAATTGCCACCATCCACAGAAAAAGTTGGCTCTTACTTTATATTTGTAAGGGATGATTTAGAGCAAATCAAAGAAAACTTTGAAATTAAGTAAGAAAACAATCGCAAGAAAATAATTACATTTACTGGAAAATGAAAGGACATGATCATCAGAGAAAATTAAGTAATTCAGCTCTGGATTTTGGAAGGCCTAGGATTTGACAATCACAATATTACATGTAAAAATAAAGCTATGATGAGAGTAGAAATAAAGCTCAGGGTGAGAAAGCCCATTCATTTCAAGATCTGTATTTGTAGCCAAAGATTTACTTATCCCTTTAATTACCATTTAACACCAAAACTAATTTGGTTCTACTTTATATGGACCTCCCAATATGATGGAAATTCCTAGCTCTGTTATGCGGCTTACATTTCATCAGAGTAACTTCTCAGAGGTCTGGCTGCATCCCAAACCCCATGGACCATCACAGCAAGAGAAAGGTATGGGCCATGTTCCTAGAGAATGGGGTCTATGAATTAACTGCCCTTAGGTGCCCTCACACTCAAGAATAAACCCTCCCAAATCCACTGCAGATTAACCTTAATTGGTTCCTGGAAGCCCTAAAGCACCCAACATTTCTCAGTGGCTGTCCACCTGAAAACTCCAGGCATCAACGTCTGACTGAATATTCTCCCCAAGATGGGTCCAAAGATAACCCACCCCTTCCAGCCCCACGAGCCCACTGGTCTGAGCCCAGAATGAAATTAAGTGACGTGGGCCAATGCCCTTATGGTACAAAGACTCCTGAACACTAAAAAAGTCACAGAACTTCTCTGCACCCACTTGAGAAGTTGAAATTTCATGTGCAACTTTGAAAACTACAAAACCATCTTCTGGAGCCTGGGTTAGGTGAATCCAGTACACACATGCTGGGAGCAGGGCCCTTGTTTAGGAAAATGCCCATTCAGCCCAAGCTGAAGAGAGGCTTTCCCTCTACGGCAACCTGGCCACGTTCCTTCACCTTCTGCCAAGCCTCTGTGGTCCACTGTGGGTGTCTGTCATCCCATCTTCTCCCACCCACCCAGGTTTT
>PVIY010041829.1:0-13734 GCA_004026745.1 Myrmecophaga tridactyla | reverse complement strand
CATACATACCATACCACTTACCCTTCCTCTCATTGACCACTAGTATTTCAATCTACACAATTTATTTTAACTTTTGTTCCTCCTGTTATTTGTTTATTTTTATCCATATTTTTTACTCATCTGTCCATACCCTAGATAAAAAGAGCATCAGACACAAGGTTTTCATTATCACACAGCCACATTGTAAAAGCTATATCATTATACAATTATCTTCAAGAAACACGGCTATTGAAACACAGCTCCACAGTTTCTGGTACTTCCCTCTAGCAACTGCAATACACCATAAACTAAAAAAGGGATATGTATATAATGCATAAGAACAACTTCCAGGATAACCTCTTGACACTGTTTGAAATGTTTCAGCCAGTGACATTTCATTTTGTCTCATTTTTCTCTTTCCCTTTTTGGTGTAAAAGTTTTCTCAGTCAATTGATGCCAGGTCCCAGCTCATCCCAGGATTTCTGTCCCATGTTGCCATAGAGATTTACAACCCTGGAAGTCATGTCCCACTTAGTGGGGAGGGCAGTGGGTTCACTTGCCCTGTTGGCATAGAGAGAGAGGCCACATCTGAGCAACAAAAGACGTTCTCTGGGGATGACTCTTAGGCTTAATTATAAATAGGCTTAGCCTACCTTTTGCAGGATAAGAAAAACCACATCTCTTAAGGGGGAAAATTCAACTTCCCCAAGTGGAGAATTCTTGATATTCTCACAAGCAGTGGGGACAACCAAAGCAATAGGCTGAGCCCCCAATCTTGGGGTTTGTTCATATGAAACTTAAACCCACAAAGCATAGGCTAAGCCTACTTAAAATTAGGCTTAAGAGTCATCCCCAAGAGAAAACTCTTTTGTTGCTCAGATGTGGCCTCTCTGTCTCACAGCCAACATGACAAGCAAACTCACTGCCTCCCCCTGTCTACATGGGACATGACTCCCAGGGCTGTGGACCTTCCTGGAAATGTGGGACAGAAATTCTAGAATGAGCTGGGACTCAGCATCAAGGGATTGAGAAAACCTTCTCAACCGAAAGGGGGAAGAGAGAAATGAGACAAAATAAAGTGTCAATGGCTGAGAGATTCCAAACAGAGTTGGGAGGTTATCCTGGAGGTTATTCTTACGCATTAAACAGATATCACCTTTTTAGTGAAGGCATAACAGAGAGGCTGGAGGGAACTGCCTGAAAATATAGAGCTGTGTTCCAGTAGCCATATTTCTTGAAGATGATTGTATAATGATATAGCTTTCACAACGTGACTGTATGATTGTGAAAACCTTGTGTCTGATGCTTCTTTTATCTACCTTATATACAGATGAGTAAAACATATGGATTAAAAATAAATGAATAATAGGGGGAACAAATGTTAAATTTAGTAGATTGAAATGCTAGTGATCAGTGAAAGGGAGGGATAAGGGGTATGGTATGTATGAATTTTTTTTCTGTATTCTTTTTATATCTTTTTCTGAATTGATGCAAATGTTCTAAGAAATGATCATGATGATGAATATACAACTATGTGATGAAAAAAAGAATGTTAATATTGTATGTTGATTGGTTTTATTAATAAAAAATTTTTAAAAACCACATCTCTTTATATATAATAGAAAACTTTAAATATCGATCCAGGAAAATTTAGAAATAGCAGACACTAAGCAAAAGCTTTCAATTACTAAAATAAAAAATCTTAACTAAAAATTGAAGAAAAGCAGAATCTTTTTCACAAAATTAGATATGCAAAATTTGACCTGAAAAAATTTGTTAGAAATAATGGTTGCAAGAGGAAATTACAGTGACAAAATCTTCAATGGCAAAATTAAATAGGGCAAAAATGTGACTGAATCCTCAAAATATTATCTGGCAAATAATTGATTCTGATTAAAGAATTTCGATGAAATAAAAAAGAAAATGGAAAAATTGGGAATGGTTTTACTGCTCTCTATGTAAAGCTAAACAGATTTAAATTTGCTTTATATTTAGCTCAAGAAAATAATTGTTGATTCATCAGTGTATGAAAATTCTATTTAAAAACTTTCGTTGAGTAAACAACATGTAATAAAAAATTGCTAATCTCAAAACAGCAAGGTAAAAGGTATTGTATGCTTAATTTCATGTGTGTGTGTATGATATGGACAGTAACATTATGTTTGCTAATTTCTTCCTTTTGCCTTTCTTTTATGATGACAATTTTGTAAAGGCCACACATTTAATCCATACCACATTCATGTACACAGGCTGTTTTGGTTTGCTAAAGCTGCTGGAATGCAATATGCCAGAAATGGATTGGCTTTTATGAAGGGGATTTATTAAGTTACAAGTTACAATTCTAAAACCATGAAAATGTCCAAATTAAGGCATCAACAAGAAGATACCTTCACTCATGAAAGATCTCATTGGGGATTTCTCTGTCACGTGGGAAGGCACATGGCAGCATCTACTGGTCCTTCGCTTCTGGACTTCAAAATGGCTCTCTCAGTTCCTTCCTTAGCATCTCCCCAGATGTTCTGTCTCTAAGCATCTGCTTTCTCCAAAATGTCTCCCTCTTAAAAGACTCCAGTAAGTGGATTAAGTCCTATCTTGAATGGGCAGGGTCATTTCTTTGTGGAAATAACCTAATCTAAAGGTGCAACCACAGGTGGGTGGGTCACATCTCCATGGAAACACCCTAATCAAAAGGTCCCAAAAGACTGGATTAGAAAAACTGGCTTTTCTGGGGTACTTAACAGTTTCAAACCAGCCCACAGGAAAAGAAACATTTTTTTTCTTTTTTCAAAGCTGATATTTTATTGAGTAGAAATATGACACTTGAATCCATCCTGATATTCTGGGATTCTGTGATCTCCCCCACCCCCTAAACAAGATTTTTTGCATGGATACATAATAAATCGTCATGTGATAATGCTGTGCCATAATGCATTTGTTACCCCACGGTTGTATCTTTAAATTTAGCCAGTTTCCCACCAATAAATTACACTGTTATGCAATATAAGGTTTCCTTTGTCTGTTTTTAATGTAGAATATCAAATGCCTACTTTATAGACTCAAAGAATATCAGAATCTTTCTAAGTAATCAACTTCATAGTAGAGAATGCATTTAGGCATAGGGCAAAAGAGAGATAAATTGAAAATTAGTCATTCTCCATGGAGTCTGGGAGAGTGGACAGAAGGAGGAAATGTAACAGCATTTGAACTTCTCTCCCTAAAGTAATTTTGCTCTCTCTCCTGCTTTCTCTGTCTTTTTCAACCTTGATTCATTTAATCCCTGAAGGTGAACAAAGGATGTACATGACAGAACCAGTTTGATAATATTGTGTGTTTGTGTGCGTGCGTGTGTGTGTGTGTGTGTCCATATCTTTCTTGGGAAGGAAAGTTCATGTTTCCAAAACTGTGCATAGCTTACACTCTGACAAGTTGGACACTCCTGTTATGTGCCCACTATTTAAGCACTGCATGTTCAGAGAGAGATTGATCATTTCCTTTAATGTACAAGAGTTAAGTTTGATAAAGTCCATTTATTTATTTTTTCTTTTGTTGCTCACACTTTTGGTGTCATACTAAGAAATCACTTCCAAATCAAGGTCATGAATATTTTCCCCTATATTTCCTTCTAAGAGTTTTATGGCTTTAGCATCTTGGTTTTATGTTTTTTTTTTTAACCTAAAACTATTCTGACCTTCCTGTGATCTGGTGGAAGAGAAAACTATTAAATATCCAATCCAGTTTAAGTTTTAATTATCTAAACAATCCATTTAGGAAACAATTCCTCATTTAAATTAAAATTTTAAGGTTTTGTTACCTCCTCTTTCTCCAATTTCTCTGGTATATTAACTGGGAGAGAGGACTTTCGTATCCTTGCATGGTTGGGAAGAGTCGGCATCAACAGGCCCAGTGTCATCTCCCTTCTCTGACCTCCAGAGCAATGCCTCTGGTGTAGGTTGGATTTCTCAAGGAAAATACTCTGAAATCCTGTGATTTGTGTGCAGGAAGTTTATTGGAGTGTATTTTTGGGAACAATATCATGGAAGGAGGAAACTGGGCTGTGATGAAGTTGCAACTCATACCTCTACCAATCCCTAGGGGCACTTCGGAGTTGTCCTTCAAGGTTGTCTTAAATAAGGAGTAAGTAATCCTTTCCCATCAATGAGTCATTGATTTGGGGCTATCCCCTGAGAAAGGACATCTAACTTGAGTGATGTGGCTGCCTGAAGGAGCCAGTTCCTGGAGAAGGACTCAGCTCTAAGCTACCAGCTTTCAATACTCCTGGCATCTGGAGTTATGAGTACTGGGGTCTTGAAGGTGATTCTGTGAATACCCCATGTATCCACTACAGTCCCTCTTCCTCTTGGATATTTTTTGCTTTGCAGGCATTTCCAAGAGAAGTCTGAACCTAGAGTCATTAATTTGTCTCTTTCACAGGGAGTACCCCCTGGATGTGACTTCCTACCTTCAGCTGCAGCTGGCTGCAGAGTTAGGAATGATTGCCACACCTTCTTTCTAGTGAGTTAGCATAGAGGTCTACTTCCAGCTGCTGCTGCAGGGATTCCTTACTCTGCTACCATGGACATTTGGTAGGCCCACTGGTTCTCAGCTCAGTTTGAATCACTCTGGAACTATAAGCAACTTCAAAGAATTAAACCCAAAGACTTGCTTTTGTCTGGCTAAGCTTTGTGGCCAAGATGCTTTAGTTAGTCCTAGGCTGGCACAGTCATGTGCAGCTCAACAGGTGAACTCATGCTAGAGTATTTACAGGAGTGGTATTCTCAATGCTACCTGAATGCTGCTAAAGCCCAAAAAGAAAATCAGAAGACACAGTCTATCAGCTCTCCTCTCCCAGTCTCCTTCTTTCTATCATTCCTCAGTTGGAAAATGGGTCAGGCTTTTCATTTATTTTTCCTACATCATATCCTATACTATTTCCTGATTCCTAAGCCTAAGAATTCCATGAGTACAGTCTTCCAAACTCATCTTGCAAGGTTATTATGTTATTGCACAATCTGTTTTAATATATCAATAATATTTCTCTCTCCCCAGGCATATCCGTCGGGCAGACTGGAAACAGTTTTGTTACTTGGTAAGGAAAAAGAGCAAAGCATATTTAAAGATCTATAGCACCTAAAAATGTTATTCTTCAGTCATGGTTGGGAATAGAGCAGTGAGAAGATTGGAAGGAGGAAGGAATTGTCGAATGTGTAAAGACAGAAGTGGGACTGAGACATATCTTTGGTTCTGAAGGCCCAGCTATATGCTCTGTGGCTACCATGATGTCAGAGGTTCAATCTTGTTTTTCTAAATGATGATTTCATCTACTGTTGATTCTGACTGAAGGAGGGTATGGCTTAAAAAAAGAAGTGGCTATGAAATAAAACCAAGAGAATGGGAAAACAGGTGACAAATATAATCTATAGTAGCTAATATCCATAATATAAAGAAATGACTCAAGATATAAGTAAAATACTGAAATTCCTTTGATAAATGTTCAAAAGAAATAAAGTACACAATTTCATTATGCAGTTAACTATTAAATATAATAGTTTTAATCACAACAAAATGGAAATCATGACTTGCTGCCCAGCTGCAGGGAGTGTGACCAGCAAACAGTCTCTAGCTATCAACTCTATCAGAGCCTGCTTCAGCCACAGAGAGCTGCCTCACTTGAGGTCAGACCATTTCCTAGGGAAGCCTGCCTCTGGTTACTGAGCAAAAAATGAATAATATTAAGGCCTGGCGATTTTGGCCCAATATAGGATAACTCAAATAGGTAATATTTGTCCCAAAGTTACCCACAGATTGTGTGCCAATTTGAAGCTATACATAACCCAGAAAAGCCATGTTTTAATCCTGATCCAATCTTGTGTGGCCAGACCTATTGTTTAGGGTGGGAAACTTTGGTTGGATTGACTCCATGAAGATGTGACACACCCGATTGTAGGTTTGGCCTTTTGATTAGATGGAGATGTGATTCCACTCATTCAAGATGAGTCTTGTTTACTAGAGTCTTTTTAAAGGGAAAATATTTTGTAGGAACCTCAGATGCAGACACTTGGAGAACAGTTGCTTCAGAGCTGACAGAGACATAGGTGTTTGGAGATACTTGGAGTGCCAACAGAGTGATCAGATGCCTAGACATGGGCAGAGCCCAGCCGACATCACCACGTGCCTTCCCATGAGAGACTAAGCAAGCCAGAACCCAGAGTTGTGTCCTAGAGGAGCTAAGTGAAGGTCCACAAACCCTTAGAATGGAAACCACTGGCATCAGAAACTGGAAACAACAGAACTTCCAGCAGATGCCAGCCACATGCATTCCCATGTGACAAACACTGACCTTTCTTGAGTCAAGAAAGGATGTCTTAGTTTGGACATTTTTATAGCCTTAGAACTATAAACTTTCAATTTGAAATTCCCTTTTTAAAAGCTCTTCCATTTATGGTATATTGCATTCCGGCAGCTTTAACAAACTAAAACAGATTTTGGTACCAGAGAAATGGGGGGGGGGGGCTGCTGTGTTTTGCCAATACTAAACATGTTGGAACAGCTTTTTAAATGGATAAGGGGAAAGCTCTGGAAGAGTTGTGAGGATCTTGATAGAGAAGGCCTAGAATATGTTGAAGAGGCTATTGATAGAAATGGGGGCTCTAATGATACCTCTGACAAAGCTTTAGACAGAAATGAAAAATGTGTCACTGCAAACTGGAAGGAAGGTGACCCTTGTTTTAAAATGGCTGATAGTTTGGATAAATTGAGTACTGCTGTTGGATAGAAGTTAGGATTTAAAAGTGGTGAGCTAGGGTACTTCACTGAAGAGATTTCCAAACTAAATGTGGAAAATACAGCTTGGTTGCTCCTTGTTTCTTATAGTAAAACGTGACAGGAAAGAGATAAGCTGAGGACTGAACACTTGGATACAAAAAAGTCAGAAATTGATGGTCTGGAAAATTCTGGGCTTCCAGAAAGGGAAACCTCAAAGAATAGTGCCCCATGTAAGGATCTAACCAAACATGGAAGCAGTCAGCAATTACAGGACAAGCAAGGATTGGAGATAATGTTATCCAGAAAGGATGCGTGGAAAGTTCTATTGTCTGATGGTTGTGATCCCAGTGTACTGCATAGAAAATCACAAGAGTGCTGTGGGATCTGTAAAAATAGAACCACTGTCAATCTGGACTAAAAAGAACAGAAAAGGGCAAATTGAAGGAAAAATTACTTCAGAGGCAGAACCATGGAAGCTAAAATCTGGAGCTAGGAAATCTCAGGCCAGGGAAGCGGACCCATCCATATATGTGGAGAGGATGAGTTTACCCCAGAAGCAGAGGGCAGGCCTTCCACTTCATTGCTCAGGTAGAGTTTTGCCACTCCAGGCCTCAGAGAGGATGGCGCACATAAACCAGGGGTTGTGGTGAGCCTGGCTGCCACCCCATTGTTCTAGAGGAGTTGAGCTTGTGCCCCAGAGATGGCAGAGATCCCAGATGCTGCACTGAAGCTTGGAGAGGGTGGAGCCAAGAGAAAGATGGTCCCCTCAGTGTGCCATAATGTTACAACTCTCACCCCAGCATTTTCAGAGGGCAGGGCTGCTGTGTTGGTCCTTGGAAATGGTGGGACTGCTGCTTTCTAAACACCCGAGGATGAATGACATCCCAGACTTTGAAATCTGATGGAGTCTTCCCTGTGGGTTTTCAGAACCGTTTGGGTCCAGTGACCCCTATTTTCCTTTTGATTTCACCCTATGGCAATGGGGACATGTATCTTATGATTGTCCCTCTGTTCTAGTTTGCTAGGTGCTGGAATGTAATATACCAGAAACGGAATGGCTTTTAAAAGGGGGAATTTAATGAGTTGCTAGTTTACAGTTCTAAGGCCGAGAAAATGCCCCAGTTAAAACAAGTCTATAGAAATGTCCAATCAAAGGCATCCAGGGAAAGATACCTTGGTTCAAGAAGGCCAATGAAGTTCAGGGTTTCTCTCTCAAGTGAGAAGGCACATGGCGAACACAGTCAGGGCTTCTCTCTCGCCTGGAAGGGCACATGGCGAATACGGCATCATCTGCTAGTGTCTTCTCCTGGCTTCTTGCTTCATGAAGCTTCCCGGGAGGCATTTTTCTTCTTCATCTCCAAAGGTCACTGGCTGGTGGACTCTCTGCTTCATGGTGCTGCAGCATTCTCTGCTCTCTCTGAATCTCTCATTCTCCAAAATAGTTCCTCTTTTATAGGACTTCAGAAACTAATCAAGACCCACTCAAATGGGTGGAGACATGTCATCCCCTAATCCAGTTTAACAACCATTCTTAATTAAATCACTTCATCCAGGGAGATGATCTCATTACAGTTTCAAACATACAGTATTGAATAGAGATTATTCTACCTTTATGAAATGGGATTTATATTAAAACATGGCTTTTCTTAGGGGGCACACTTCCTTTCAAACCAGCACACCCTCCTTTGAATATTGATAGCAAATAACTTATTCTAAGTTACACAGGTCCAGAGCCAGAGGAGAATTTTTGCTTAGGAGAGACCATGCCTGTAACCGACTTTGATGAGATTTTGTACTTTTTTTTTAAAATTTTTTAATCCTAACTAACACAGATTGGCTGAAGCTTTCTCAGGCCTGCCTCACAGTGCAAATATTCCCTCTTTCCAATGCTGTTTTTCCTTTCTTCTTTTCATTGATGTTAGTTCCTATAAACAACTTGTACTGCAAACTTTATCCCAGTATCTGTATCTGTAGAACCCAATCTGGGACAGGAGTGAAAATAACACTTTGCCTCTCCAACTGGGGAAAATTTAGAATGTTATTAAAAATAAAAATTGACCCTGTAATTTGGTTGATTTTCTGGTGAGCTATTTATCAGATTCTGCTGATGTCCAGCTACCTGGATACCTCAAATGCCCCAGTGGGCTCTAATTTATATTTCACATAAGGAGGAATATGAGAAATCTAAAACAATTTGATTGGCCTAGGCCCTTTAGGTGAATGGAGTTTTTCCAAATAACCCAGGGTCTCAGTTTCCTCAGAGAAAATAAAAATCAATCTCTGTGTCTTGCTTTCTTAGGAAATATACGCTCACTCTAAACAAAAATGTTCAAACAAGTCATCAGGGGATACAGTAAAAGGCCTTCTCTCTCTGACTCATACTTTCCAGGTTCTCCATCCTTCTCTCTAGGGGTAACTACTGTCACCAGCTTTCATGGATACTGCAAGACAAATTTTGTACATATACTGGCATAATGGCTGCCTACTATACATGGTACTATACACTTTGGTTTTTTTCACTTAACAAATATATCTTGAAAATTGTTAATAGATTAATTAAAGTGAAACTTGACCACCCCTCAGAAGAGCTCAATTCGATTGTAGGAAGCTGGAAACTGAGTGCCAATTCTAGCCACCTTCACCAGCCTTCCCCAAATAATGCAAGTGATCAGCATGAGAGGTGCAACAGGGAAAGAAGTACAATTGTACAAGATTCTCTTTTTCTTCAAACTAGAGGACATAGATATTGATAGATACTTAACATAGATAGAAATAATGTATAAAATGTGTTTAACATTAAAGAATAGGACAAAAATTATATAACTGCAGTGGATTGAATTGTATCCCCCAAAAAGGTATGTTCGAGTCCTAACTCCTTGTGTGTATGAATGGGAGTTTATTGGGAAATAGGGTCTTTACAGATATAATCAAGTTAAGATGAGGTCATATAGGATTAGGGTGAGCCCTAAATCCAATGAGGTGTCTCTATTAGGGAAAGGAGGGGGATATTTAGGTACAAAGACACAGAGAGATACACGAAAGAAGGCCATGTGACAATGAAGGCAGAGATTGGAGTGATGCAGCTACAAGCCAAGGAATGCCCACTGTTCTGGTTTGGTAGCTGCTGGAATGCAATATACCAGAAATGGAATGGCTTTTAACAAGGGGAATTTAATAAGTTGCTAGTTTACAGTTCTATGGCCAAGAAAATGCCCCAATTAAAACAAGTCTATAGAAATGTCCAATCAAAGGCATCTGGGGAAAGAAACCTTGGTTCAAGAAGGCCGATGAAGTTCAGGGTTTCTCTTTCAAGTGAGAAGGCACATGGCAAACACAGTCAGGGCTTCTCTCCCAGCTGGAAGGGCACATGGCGAACATCTTCTAGCTTTCTCTCCTAGATGTACACACATTGAAACTAAACAAATTGAAAGCTGTAGTGGAACTATTTTTAACAGGCAACAATCCCTCACAATATAAAGAACAACTAACTGGTTTCTTAAAGACAAACTAATGATGGTATTAAAGATCAACATTGTCCAGTTGTTTGATCCTCTCTCCATGGCTCAAAACAGAGGACTCTTCCTATACCTTTTCTTTTAGCTTACTTGAGGTGAGCCCTGAAAAGGAAAAAGATCATTGAGTGAAATATCTCCTGGAGTATAGCCTCCTTATTTCCAATATCCTTGACAATGACAGGAACCTTTGATTCCGCCACATTTCAACAGAAGATCCAAGTTGGTGTCTTGTAAGGCTCCCATACTCCTGGAGAATATCATGCAAACTGCTTCTTGGTGGCTGTAAACCTCTCCATGTACTTAATCATAGCCTTCCAGTTCTCGAAGGTTCTTTATCTCAAAAAGATTGCCTTCCACATCAAGCAGACAGATCTGGGAATCACTGAGGATACTCTGTGGAAGCATACTGAGCTCAAGACAGTTTTCTTCCAGGCGAAGAACTTTTAGGTGAGGACAGCAAGATATCTTCACTGAGATCTGAGATATCTGGTTCTGATTGAGGTTGAGTTCGATGACCTGCAAGTCTCCCACTATGTCAGGTATACTCCGAATCTGGTTCTTGGAGAGATCCACAACATCCAGGTGCCGTAGAATACAAAGTTGGGGTGGTAGTGCCCGGAGCTGGTTCCCAGAGAGGCTCAGGGTCTTCAGGGCAGAGAGTTGCCCAAAGGTAGATGGCAGCTCCAGTAGATGATTGTTGTTTAGGCTTAGCATCTCTAGTTTTTTCAGATTGCATAACTCATCAGGCAGAGCAGTCAGTTTGTTCTTGTTCAGGGAGAGGCTCTTCAGCAGAGTCAACTTCCCTATCAGCATAGGCCGTAGGCTCTCGATCTTGTTGTTGGACAAGTCGATGGTCCTGAGATTGCTCCTCAGCTTCTGCAACTCTGAAGGGAACTCAGTCAGCCCACGGTCCTTGAGCTGAAAGACACCCATTTTCTGTGCGGTTTGTACATGAGCACGAAGGGCACTGTTTCCCATCCCAGCGCCGAGACGGCTCAGATCCCTTCAGTTCACAAACAGCTCAGCAGAAGACGTGCACCTGCACTGGCCAGGGATGTGCTCCCCGAGCTTCTGCCTGGGAGAAAACCAGACACTGGCCTTTCTTGAACCAAGGTATCTTTTTCTGAATGCCTCAATTTGGAAACTTTTATAGCCTTAGAACTGTAAACATGTAATGTAATAAAGTCTGTTTATAAAAGCCATTCCATTTCTGGTATATTGCATTCTGGCAGCTTTAGCAAACCAAAACACTATCTATCTCCAGTTCTTAGAGACTATCCTTTAGACCCCCATACCTCTCAAGCAAGGTGCAATAATTTCTTCCTTCATCTGCAAGAACACTGAACATCAATGACTCCAGGGTCCTTCTTCCAGACTTTTCTTTACATTTCAAGGCTCTAGGAAGCATATTTTGGAAGATAGGAACAATACTGAATATGTTCACCTGTTAACCTATTTAATTCTCACAATAATTCTGATGACAGAAATTCAGTTTAGAGAGTGTAAAGTAACTTGCTCAATGAATATCTGTAGATGAAAATCTGAGACTCAACAAGGACAAATAACTTTTCCAATGTTTCATCCTGTTAAAGTCAGGACCCATCTGGCTGGAAAGTATGTGCCCTTTTCTGTACCCACGCTGCCTGTCGGTTTTGTGTTCTGATGCATCTTCTCCAGCTTGAAAAAGTTCATCAAAACCATCTATATACCACTCTATACCTCTTAATTATATTAAACTAGTAAGAATTGATCTATAGCATCTCATTGCTAATTATTTTTATCCTGAATGGTGTTAAAAAGAGCACCATTTCAGTACAACAGCAGCACATCCCAGGCAGCTCCTTTCTGACACTTGAAGGTGGCTCTGCCACAAACATCTCCATCAACATTACTGAGACAGACATCACGTTGCTGACTGTCACCATGGTGCCACCCACCAGCCAGGAGGAGACATGTCTCCTCAAGCGGCTACACAATGGCCACATGGGGATCTCTTTCATGTCCAAGGAGACGGGGGAGCACTTGGTGCACATGAAGAAGAATGGCCAGCAGCTCCATCCCAGTGGTGATCAGCCAATTGCATACAGGGAAAATCAGTTGCCTGCGGGTTGCAGTCCAGGGCATTCAGGAAGCTGCAGCTTTGAGCCTGCTGAGTTTATATTTGACACCTGGGATGCATGTATGTGGGGCACAGCCTGTCCATTGAGGGCTCCAGCAAAGTGGCCATCAACATAGAGGACCTGGAAGATGGTTCATGCAGGGTCACTTACTACCCCATGGAGCCTGGCAACTACATCACCAACAAGTTAACTAACCAGCATGTGCCTGGTAGACACTTCTCCATGAAGGTGATGGGGAAGGCAGGGTGAACGAGAGCATCATAAGGAGGTAATGGCTCTCCCAGTAGCCAACATCAGCAACCACAGTGAGCTGAGCTTGAAGATCCCTGAAATTAGTATCCAGGAAAGGAGGATCTAGTGGCCAGCCTTTCAGACTCAAGCAGGGCAACATGTGTTTGAAAGCCCTTTCCAGTTCACCATGGGGCCCCTGGGGGAAGGCAGGGCCCACAGGACCGGTACTGGGGTCCCCAATCTGGAGGAGGCTGGAGTGTCAGAAGAGTTAAGCATTTGGACCAGGGAGCTGGTGCAAGGGGCCATTGGCATGGAAGGCCCAAGTAAGTCTGAGATCTCCTTCAGGACTGCAAGGATGGCTCCTGCAACATGGCCTGTGTGATTCAGGGACCAGGGACTAAGAGGTCTTCATCAAGTCCAGGGATAAGCACATCCCCTACAGTCCCTTAGTGGTACTTGTGGCTTCTCCCTCAGGTGATACCTGCTGCTTCACTGTTTGTAGTCTTCAGAAGGCAGGGCTAAAGGTAAACCTGCCAGCCTCTTTTGCAGTCAGCCTGAATGGGACCCAAGGCAGCGATTAATGCCAAAGTGCACAGCCCCTCAGAGCCCCAGAGGAGAGTTAAATGACAGAGATAGACCAAAATAAGTATACACTGTGTTTCATCTCTCAGCAGGATGGCGCCTACCTGATTGATGTCAAGTTCAAAGATACCCATGTCCTGGGGAACCCCATCAAGATATGATTTGGAGAGACTGGGTATGGAGGAGACCCAGTTCTGTCACCTTAATAGAGCAGGCCTGGAAGGCCATAATGCAGGAAGCCCAGCTGTGTTGGTCATGAACACAAGCAGTGCAGAAGGTGACCCCTGTGAGTGACCACCGATGGCCCCTCCAAAGTGTGGATGGTTTGCCAGGAGGACCCTCAGGGCTACCGTGAACCCTACACAACCCACAGCTACCTCAAATCCATTGAGTATGGTAGCTCTTACCATATGGGGACAGCCCCTTCAAGGCCAAAGTCACAGCCCCTGTTGGTTAGCAACCACAGCCTCCATTAGATCTAGTTGGTGTTTGTGGAGTCCCTGACCAAAGCTCCCAGTGCCTCCTAGGATGGACCCTAGCACCCA
>PVIY010041828.1:0-21374 GCA_004026745.1 Myrmecophaga tridactyla | reverse complement strand
TCCAACCAGGGCTAATATGAGTCAGCATCTCTGAGTTCCGTAACTTGGATTTGTTCCTTTTTCTCCATCCTCACATCCGCTGCCTATGTCCAAGCCACTCTCTCTCGCACCTGGACGACTGCACCAGCCTCCTCTGTGGTCTCTGTGTTACCAGTCGGGTCCTCCTAGTGTTGATTTTCCATAGAGCTGCCCCAGGGATCTGGGTGCCCTCTTTAAAACTGCCAATGGCTTTCCATCAAAATAAAATACAAACTCTTTTCCAAAGTTACAGATCCTCGCACCATATAGTCCTGCCCATCTCTCCAGCATCTGCTCCACCTCTGCCTGGCCCCTCTCCTCCCCGACCATGATCACTGTGAACCTGTCTATTCCTGAGCCAGGCCAGGCATGTCCCAGCCTTGGGGCTTTGTCCCTACTGCTCACTCCACACAGTGGGCCCGTGTGTCTCAGTAGTGGCTCCCACCCTTCAGATCTCAATCTATACGCCCTTCGACCACCCTAAGAGTGGGTCCCTCCCCCTCTGTTTTTTGGGTCACAGCATGGTGGGGATTATTCATAGCGGTTGTCAAAAACTGAAATCATCTTTACTTATTGATTTACTTATTTGTTTCTCTTCCACCTCTAGAATATAAATCCTAAAAACAGGAACTTTACCTGCCTGGTTTGTCCTTATGCCCAAGGCTTAGCACTGTTTTTGAGAAATAACAACGAAACTACATGTACAGAATTTGCTATTTGCCAGGCACTGAACTAATCACTTTACATTAATTAAATCATTTAATCCTCATAATAACCTATAAGCAGGTACTTCTTATTATCTCCATTTTACAAAAGAAGAAGCTGAAACACAGCAAAGTCAAATAACTTGCCCAAGGTGGAACAGTTAGGAAATGGCAGCACCAGGACCCAAACCCAGGGGATTTGGATGAGGACAGAGATATGGGATGGATGGAACACCAAGGAGACAACTTCTAAGTCTCCCCACCTGGGAGTAGGGACCTCAGCTGCACTCACCTTGGGAGGCTTCCTGGCTCCCAGCCAGCCAACCTCTCCTGATGACTTATCAGACCTCAAGCCCCTGAATTTTCCATTCAAACTTCTGATATTATCATCCTTATTTTGCCAATGAAGACACACAGGCTGAAAGAGGCATACTGATTTGTTCAAGGTCATAAAGCTGGGCCTGGTCTCTCTGACTCCAAAGTCCTTCCCATTACCCATTTCAGCAGCCCTGGGAGTTTATCCTGTACTCATTTCTGTCAGGGACGAGAGCGGCCAAGGAACGACTTCCCAAGATGGAAAGACAAATACATTGTCTTGAGCTCAGAATCGGGACCACTCCTTCGTGTTTTAGCACGGCCACCTCCTATATGATGGGCCTTTCTAAGCCTCAGTTTCCTCATTTTGTCAAGCAGGAATGAGAGAACCTGTCCTTCCACTGCAGAGCAGAGCCATGCAGATAAGAGATGTTATCGAAAATGAAAGGACTTTAAAACAGGAAAGCTAAAGACATACTCAAGACAAGAGAGTGTGTGACAAATGTTTTATGACATGTGTAAGAGAAGTATGTCTTTGCACACAAATGCTGGGCTGCGGATCAGCACGAGGGCTCACACAGCCACGCGGCCTACGGCCATGAACGAGAGCTCCCTAAACTGCAAGGCTGTTTTTTCTAAAACCTGGACTAAATGATGACTTTTGTCCAGGTGTTCTTGGGAATTCTTAGCCAGATGACAGAAGAGGTAGCGGTAGGAAGGAGACCTGGGCAGAGTGCGGGAGACAAAACACCCAGAGAACATCAGGCAGAAAGGTAGATGCTTCTGTTTCAAATGAGGTTTTCACTAATCACAGTTAACTCCTTTCTTTTTTAGGAAGTCGGGGATGCCTCTCCCCTCAGCCCCTGCAACCGTGCCACCTGGGCTGTTAGTCTCCATGTGCACCCCAGATCCACGTCTGCTCAGGGAAGCAGCGGGCTGAGCCCACGGCCGGCCCACGGACTCCTGGTTGGTCTGTCGATGGGAGGCACTGACCGGAGATTAGAGGGCCGAAGGAGAGCGAGGCTGGGGGGTGGTTCTGGAGCAGCCCCCAAGCCGACAGCTTGTAGCTCAGCTCCAGCCATCACTGACCTCTACTGACACCATCCCCTCGCTCTGCTCGTTCAGGCCAAAGGGCACTAAAAGCTTCTACTGGCACCAGTTTCCGGGGGCCTCAATATCTCTTTTTGGTTCCCTTAGCCCTGCCTGCTCCTTTATTAATGTCTCCTTAACTGAACCGTCTGAGTGGAATTTTGTTTTCTGCCTGCATTTGACTGATACACTTCCTGACACTAAATTTATATATGAATGGGTGGGGTGGGGGAGGGGTGGGGAAGGGTGGAGGGGACCTGGGAAGGGGTGTGGTATTGTCTAAATGGTTAAGGAAAAAATAAAACGGGAAACAAGGAGACTTTGAGCAAATCCTTAACCTCCCTCTGCATCTCGGTTTCTTCACCCATAAAATCATAACCTCGCATACCTCAGAGGTTTACTGCACACCCTGAATGAGTTCATGCATGCAAAGCACTTAGCACATGCCAAAACCCATGGTTAGTGCTCAAGAAATATTAGATATTCTTATCTTTGTTATTAGGTCTGAATGTCGAAGTGTTAACAATAGCTTTCCCTTGGGAAAGGAATCACAGACTTTTTTTTTCCCTTTAGGAGGTTATCTATATTTTCCCATTTTTCTACTATGAATATGTATTATTTTTGGAGTCGTCAGAGAAGGAAAAGGATTAAAAGTAAAAACAGAGAGAGCCTGGGAAGGCTGATCCTTCCTCTTGCACTCACTGGAGATGTTACTTCCCACGGGGATTTCCCCGGGATGGAGCGCTCACTTCCTCAAGCGACACTCTCTGGAAGGATGTGAACGAAATGACTGCCTGGGATGACATGCTGGGGACGGGGTGCAGGCTGAAACCCACCTGAGGGAGGCGAGGGGATCTGAAAGGGAGAACCTGCAGTCATTCTTTCTGGTGTGCTGATCTGTACATGGCAGAGAGGAGGTGGCAATTTGTCAGAGCCTCGTGGTGCTCACAGGCATCATATTAAACAAAACCAAGGAACGTGAAGGGGACGCCACCCGCCCGCACTGGCTTCCTGCCCGAAGGTTTCACTCGCCACCGCAGAGCCACAGACCAACATGCAGCCGTGGGCCGGGGACCAGGTGAGAGGACCCAAGCTGCAGAGTAACAGCACGGAAAAGGAGAAATGCCTCCTACGTGGGCCAAACAGATGACTGCAGGAGCAGGTGGACACCTCCCTTAGAGGGCCGCCCCCCGGGAGCTGGGCACTGGGCTTTCTCTCCTCTGAACACAAAAGGGCCACGCAGATGGGGCGGCCCAAGGTCACACAGCCAGTCAGTGAGAGGAGAGCCAGGACTGGCACCAGGTGTGCTGGCTCACAGTCTGGCGCTCGCCCCCCTCGAGCCTGCTCCATCCCATGACCCCCAACTTGCTGTCAACCATGTAACCAAAGCCACGGTTGCTCTGTATGGAGAACTAACAACAGCAGTTATCCACCCCTCTCACGTGCAGGGTGTGTCCCAGTTTAAAAGGCCCTCTTACCATCATCATCTCGCTTGGACCTCACTGCTCAGACCTCCGCGAGAAGACGCCTGGAACCGCACTTACAAACATGGGCTTTGGAGCCAGAGCTTGAATCCTGGATCTGCTGGCTTGGTGACCTTGGGCAAGTTACTTAACCTCTCTGAGTGCCAGTCTGGACTTGTACAATGAAAACAGCTCCCACACTTCAAGGGGATTTAGTGAGAACACAACAAGAGAATGCATGCCCACGAGCTCCTTCTAGCACCTTCACTGATGGGTGGTAGACATTCCATAACGGAGCGATGGTGCTGACTGGCAAGGCTGTCACTACAACACAGATGGACAAACTGAGGTCTAGAGAAGCTAAAGAACTTGTCCAAGGACGCTCGGGGCGATCAGGAGCAGCCGCGGCCTAGCAGCAGCGTCCAGTGGCCAAATAAATATCACAGGTGAGCCCCATACTGGGTGACTATCTGGGACAGCCCCACCTTTGGGGGGGGGGCAGGGACAGGCCCTCATTCCTGCAGGCCAGCCCTCAGGCCCTTGTCACCTCAGACTCTGCTGGTTAAGGAAAGTGGGAAAGGAAAAGGGAAGGGAGAGGCAGAGCACCTCACCTCTCAAAGTATCTGACTCTCTCTCACTTGATTTTCATTAATTATGTAAACACTCTTCTAAGTTCACTATCAGCATTCTTTGGGGTAGAGTCACAATCGAAACAATTTCAAACGCCCATCAACCGGGGACTGGCCAAATTAACCAGGATTTATCCACAACAAACTATTGGCAAAAGAATCATATGTCTACTGTGAAAATGTCTGAGATAGATTTTATGTGTACTGACATGGAAAGATGTTGATATACAGTTAAATGAAAACTGCAAGTTGTAAGACCGTATGCAACACTTGGCCCCATTCTGGTTTGCATATGTTTATGCAGGCTCAGAAAACACCCTGCATGGAGACACGCCACGCTGCTCTCATCGCTTACTTTTAGAGGGCAGAATTTTGGTTGGGGGGCCCAGAGGAGAATACACTTCTGAATTACTCAAGTTTTTCACCTATTTCTTTTGTAATTAAAACTAAGGAACCCGTGTTAAAAAAAACTAAGGAAAAATAAACATACTATTTAAGAAAAATGTTTTCATCAGTCTTATGTACGTCCCATAATACCCATTGTAACGCTATCTTTGCCTGTTCTCTTCCAATCACTACGTACATACATACCTAATTTTACACCACTGAAATCCACGCGCTCATAATTTTATGGGATTTTTTTCATTTAGCATGAGTTATATCAGAAATATCTCCATGTTATCACATCATCATCATCATGGTTAATGTTTACAGGGTGCTTTACTATGTGCTAGTTACCATGCCTTTAAACTGGTTTAATCTCAGTAACAACCCTAAAAGCAGGTACTTTTATTATCCACATTACAGAGGGGAAGACTGAGATTTACAAGATTAATTAATGTGCCAAGGCCTCACAGCTAGCAAAAAAAGAAAGGAGACTTATACTCCATCCCATGCCCAGGCTGGGAACCTCTCCATTCTCCAGCCATCACAGAGCGGGCAGGGGTAAGGAGGCCCAGGTCCTGAGTGCCTATTTTGGGGAAGTCACTTCCTCTCGGCTTTGTTCACATAATCATTCTTTCCGTCGACAAGCATTCCCAAATCACTGTGCTACAGGCCAAAAACAGAACAATGGATAAAACATGAACCCTGCCCTCACCATGATTACAGTCTAGCCCCAATTTCTTCAAGCTCAGGAAGGATCTCACTTGTGCCCCACCTCTGGCATGGGGTGGTCAGAAGCCTGGAATGAAGGATGCATAACGAGCTTTGCGAGTGCCCAGCTCCCTCTGCAGCAGGGAGGAGCGTTTCTGTGAATAACAGCTACATACTATTTTATCCAGTGCTGTTCCAAAATGTACTCAATCATCTTCTTATTGTTAGACACTTAGTCCCAATTTGCTGCTATGATAGAGGAAACTCGGTGGGGAATCATCCAAAGGAAGTAAGTCAAATGAAAGAAAAAGACAGATGCACAAAGAAGAGGCCGCCTAACCTCCTGAATCACTGGAGGGAGACTCCTTCATCTCAAACTCACAAGGCCTCAAATTGAGTTCATTCCTCTGTGGCTTTTCCACCCCAAGCAGCAACTCTCCAACTTTCCTCCCTCCTCACCCCTCCAAAGCCACACAGTTTTCCCTGCAAGGTCGCAGGCCATCCTTTCCTTTTGGTCCATTCAGTTGCCAGAGGGGCCGTTCTAAACTGCAGTTGTCATATCCCTCACTAGACCAAACACCCGCAAAGGTTCCAGGAGCCTCCAAGCTCAAGCCAAGCTGAAATGCCTTAGCCTGACATGTAAGAGATAAGGAAGGGGCAAGAGAAATCATGTGTATTGAGTTCCAGTGACGTGCCAGCACCGCACCTGGTGCTTTACACAACCACAACCACAACATGATCTCTGTGAGATAGATGTGTTCAGCACATTTTACAGCAGAGGAAACCGAGGCTCACACTAGCTAAGTGACTTATCCAAGGCCGCATGACTACTATACAGCAGTGATGGGCCTGGATTCCAGAGCTTCACTGAAGACCCCAACACAGCCTCACCCACCCCCCTGTACCATCTGTACCATGCACATCAGACCACCCCTAGTCTTTGAATGCATCCCTGTCTCATTCCCCCTAATCTGGAGGAGGAGATGTCCTTTTCCCCCAGCAACTCTCAAAATCCTACCTGGCCTTTCGTGCCAGGCTCAAAGGTCCCCATCTCCTTGAAGCCTTCCCTGATCACCAAAATTGGGATCCAGGCTTAGCACATGCAATAGCACATTCTTTACCTCCCCTGTCTCATATCCATGATTCTGTGACTCCTTGAGAAGAGGGATGCCTCTGAGTCCTTTCTGCATCCCCTGAGGACACAGAAGGCCACAAACAGGAGGTACCCAGGAAATATTTTTCAAATTGAACAAAACAGTACAACTTCCGAGAAGAAACTGCAAGCTGTCTGCCACAGCCATCAGGACATGGGCTCCCAGCCCTACTGCCTGGATTTGAGTCCCAGATCCCCTACCTAACCTAGCTGTGTGACCTTGTGTAACTGTCTTGCTCTCTCTGAGCCTTAGCTCCCTCAATCTGTAGAACGAAAAGACTAATAATGCCTACACTTCATAGGGTTTTGTGGGGACAGTATGAGTTATACGTGTAAGCCCTCGAAACAGTACCTGGCATATAATAAGTGCTCAATAAATGCTAGTGGTTACTCTTCTTATTCACAAGCGTGCAGTCTACGAAGGAAGCACCGCCAACCTGCTCCCACTTCCACCCATCTGCCCAGGCGGGTCCCTTGGCTACAGGGCCTCCTCCTTACAGTCCCAGCTGGTGCCCCTGCAGTCCCACCCTTGTGGTTTCTGGCCATTAGGGTCCTACCAAATGTGGCAGTGGGCGATGGCAGGGGCAGCAGGACTTCCCTGAGAGCCAGTGAGAGCAGCGAGTCTGGAGCGTCTCCACTTCTAGGGTACCCCAGCCAGACGGGCAGAAGACCAGCCCCTCCTTGAGAACTCCCAGCCAGAATCTCTCTACCCCTTCCCCAAGAATCACAGCAGTCCCCAGGCTACCCCTCCTGCCTGACCCCATACCCAAACCTCTCCCCCTGGACCAGCCCTGGCCTACCCATCTACTGCTCAGCTTCCTGGGCACCACCCTGGCTCTCCCAGATGCTGCTCCAGCTGTGTTACCTCAGCCAAGTCATTTAACCTCTCTGTGCTTCAGCTTCTGGTTTGTCAAACAGTTAACAATAGCACCCACCTGATAAGGTTGCTGTGAGAAGATACAGAGCTCTTTTCACAGTGCCCAGCATACAATAAGTACTCAATAAATGCCATCACTCTGTGTAATCACTGGCATTCCTCCAGATAGAGATTATCATTCCCTTTTAATAAATGGGGATGCAGAAGCCCAGAAAGGGGACGTCAGCACTGTCCGGGCTGCAGCCAGCACAGAGGCTCTTCCCATATCAAGAGACCTGCCCCGCTGGCCCTTGAAGGTTCAAGTCCAGAACAGCCCTGGGCCCCAGCATCTTCTTGGCTCTGCACACTCCCCAGATTGTCAAGAGCCACTGGCTGCCCATCCTGCAGTGCTGGCCCATTACCCATGAGGCAGCTCTGGCCTCTTCTCCTCACCTTTTTGGGGCCAGACTGGGAGGCCAATGTGAAGACCTTCCTAGGGGCAGCCTCTGGCTCTCAGCTATAATGCCCAGCCCTGGGCCAAGTCCTGCATATGGAACAGCCTAAGCAACAGAGAAGCAGGCATCTGGGCTGCAAGAACCCCAGGGACCGAAGATCAGGGTCCATTAGTGCTGGCTCTCCCACTCAGATGCTATGTAACCTTGGACAAGTCACTTTTCCTCTCTCGGTCTCATTCAGCCTTTCAGTATTTACTGAGGACTAAAGGACAGAGCATTGTTCTCATGCCGGGGTTCTGTAGAAGGAAATCTCCTAGAAGCTCCCAGAGCTGGGCCCAGGGAGCTACCACACCACCCAGAGAGGGTTTTAATAGGAACAATGCTCCTTGCACCAGACCCCTCCAGGATTGCCTTAAGGCACCCCTGAGAATCCCAGGAGACATGCTCTGCACACCATACAGACTGGGCCCAGGATTGCCGGGCAGGCATGACCTCAGGCTGGCCTGCAGAAGCCAGCTTCATCTCTGCATGAAGCTGGCAGAGCCTCCCTGGGCCATGGTGGCTCAGAGGGAGGCTGGCACAGGCTGCCTCTGCCGCAGGCTCCATATGGAGGAATGGGTGGGCAGGCGGGCACACAGCCTCCTCTATTCTCCGCACCCTTGCCCAGGACAAGCGACACAGAGTCTCCCAGGAGCTTCTGGGGGAACATCATCCCAGTTTCCCATTCTCAACCTAGCCCAACTGCAGCTGATTCTGAAAGACTCCTAATATGGGGGGTGGGGAAACCAGGATGAAGCAGCTGGACCTTACTTGGCTTGGAAAGGTCCTAAATCCAGCCCTCTTACACACCCACCTTTAGGTGCAGAGGTGACATGTGGATCCATAAGTGACGGGAGAAACACATGGCAGTGCTCTTTCCCCCACCAACGCATCCCTAGAGCTCCAGGGCGGTGGGTGGGGTGGGGGGGAACCTTGGTAAGCAAGGACTGCAGCCAGCAGCAGGAGATACCAGAACTCCTTTCTGGTCCTATTTTAGCCGCTGAAGGTCCCCATGAGCTGGCCACTCCGGACTACAGCGCCTCCAGCCAGTGACCTCAGCACCCAGTAAGTGATCTGGTGGCCGTAGTCAATTGGACCTCCACCCCTGTCCCCAAGACCCCAGCCTCGTGGGTCCTTGGACCTCCCCAAGTGGGAAGGTGCCAGCCAAAACTGGGGCATGCAAGTCTGTTCCCTCTAATCAGTGGGGGCAGCCGCTGGCCAGGACAATGTCAGGCCAGAGCCACAGAAGTCCTAGGGCTAAGGTCTACTCCCCCATATGGGGAGACTTGGAAAGGAGGAGGGTAGAGGAAGTGAGCCTGGAGTGGGGAAGGGTCTGTAATCTAAGCACGAGAACAAGGGCAAGAGCTCCCCAGCATGGCAACCTCCAGTCCAAAGAGCACCCCTCCAGCAACCAAAGCCTGCTGGGAGTGATCCCAAAAGCCCTCGGCCCTCTGCTCGTGGAGAACAGAGTGGGCCAGCCAGTGGGAGCCCAGCACCCACCAGCCGTTCATCACCAAGCCAGCCCCAGCCTACCACCTCCCGGGCTCTCTCTTCAGGCCTCCGGGGAAACTGCAGACCTGGGAGGCAGGAGCGGACCAAGGGGCCTTCCCCAGCACTGGCCGGGGGGGCCCCAAAGACTGCAGACTCAATGCCCCCCAGCCTCGACCCCGATCCTGCCCCGGGGCTGAAGGCTGGGCCTAGACAGACCGAGCCCCCGGCCCCCAGTGCCAGCGGCTCTCCCCCCTCCACGTGCCTACCTGCGCCTGAGGGTCCCCATGTCGGGCGGGCTGGGCGAGGGGCGGCCCCCTCGGCTGCTCCAGGGCCCGGCAGGCCGCGGGGCGGGGCAGGCGCGAGGGGCCGCGGCGGGCTCTGCGGAGCAGCCTGTTCCGCGACACCCCCGCCCGCTGATGGATGCCGACTGCAGCAGCGGCCGCGGCGGCGGCTCGGCGTGCGCCGGGGGCTGGGCACGGTGCCCACAGCCCCGGGCCTGGCGCCCGACGCGCGGCCAGCCCCCGCCCCCGCCCGGCCCCAGCGCCCAGCCCAGGGGCGGCCGCCGCGAGCGCCTGCCTCCGCCCTCCCGGGGCCCTCCCTCGCCTCCGCCTCCTTCCTCGCCGGTCTCTCCCCTCCCTGCCGCCCTCCCTCGCCCTCCCTCTCAGGCTCCCAGGCCGCCTCCTCCCGGCCCCTGGCACCCTGGCGGCCCCCGAGCCTCTGCGGGACGGGGCATCAGGAACTAACTCCGGCGCCTCCGCTCCCCCGCCCCCCAGCCCCCGGCCGGGCCAGCCCGGATCCTCCTCGCTCGCCGGCCGCCCGCTCTCCGGGACTCAGCAGGGGGAGAGGGAGGGGATGGGGAGGAGCCCTCATTCAAAAGGGCTGACTCAGCCTCGGTGGGCCGCTCAGCCCGCGGCGGCCGGCACCCTCACCTCCCCTGCCGCGCAGAGCAGAGCAGAACCTCCCCGGGACTCAGCGTCCCCAGGCCCCCCCGGGAGGAGGTAGGAAGGAAACGTCTCCTGGAAACCTCTACATGCGCCTCTGAGGGTCTCTCTGGGCGTGTGTGAGTGTGTGTGTGTTCACATGTACATCAGGGAGAACAACCGGAGGTGTAAAGGTGAGCGCAGGTGCCCGAGTAGGGACCGGGCCTGTGTACAGATGCGATTGTAGTGAGTGTGTGTGTAAATGCTGAGCGTGCATCGGGCTCCAGGGAGGAGTAGGGGGTGGCCTAGGCCTGTTGCATTGAGGCCGTGGCTCCAAGCCTTGCCGCCCCCTCCCCCTCAACAGCACTGCTACGGCTCAGCAAGCCCCCACGACCCCAGCACCCTCACTGGGCACCTGCGGAGGGCTGGAGGCTCCAGCCCAGCTCGGCCACCAGCTCCGCGAGTACCTTTGGGCAGGTTGCTCCTTTCTCTAGGCCCCGGTTTGTGAAGGATGAAAGAACAGTTGGATGAACTTATCTCCTGGGGCCCTCCTCAGCTGGTGGGAAAGGCAGGGAGAAGACACAGGCAACCCACATGGTCTTCAGAGCTTTCCACCCAGGGCTCCACAATTGCAGCTGGACTGACTATAGATCTGCACCCCCTGCTCCCTAACTCCCCCACCCGGGCACACACACACATCCAGTCCTTCATTCTTCAAGTAATGGCTGGGTGCCGGCCACGGGCCGGCCACTGTTCTAAGCACTACAGAATCCAGCTCAAAGTTGGAGAGCAGCCCAGGGAGAGCCAAGCCGCCCACCCCCCATGCTGTGAGTCCCTTACCAGTGGGTGCTCCATCTCTCCCCGCAGGCTCCAGGGATGGGCAGCGCGCTCCCTCACCCTCCCCAGAACAGGGCTATGCCCTGGGCCAGCACTCCTCAGGGAACTGAAGATAGCAACTCTGTCCCTTCTCCACCCCATTCAAGCCAAGCCTTCCCTTTTCCAAGTTAAACATGACTAACTTCTGCACCAGATGCTCCCACGACACAGCTTCCTGTCCCTTCGCGCTCCCTGCTGCCCATTCGGCTCCAGGCTGGGGGGAGAGCAGAGAGCAGAACGAAGCCAGCCTCCCCTAAGCCAGGCGGCGCCTACAAGGTGGGATGGACAGACTCGCCCAGGGCCAATCCATGAGAAGGGCCAGGTCTCCTCCTTCGCTCCATTCCCTGATCCCAGCCTCCCAGACCCAGCTCTTCCCGGGAACTCAGCAGGGAGTCCCACACAGGCCCTCAGGGCTGTGGCCTTGGGCAAGTCACTTTGCCACTTGGGGGTGCTCAGCTCCCTCAACATTTTTTCAAAGGAATGAGTAAGAGGATTACTGAAATTTAAAGGGTTAGGGCAGAAGAACCTATGGTTTCATATGCACATCTGCTAAGAAATCCTTGCAAGCCTGCCTTAAAGTATTTTGACTTCAAATTGATCCTCGCTGGCTGGCCCGTGGGCAGGAGGCCCTGGGCTACATGTTCAAGGCCCTCCCCCTTTGCCTCTGGTTCAGCTCTCCTTCCCAAACCGCCCCCCTTCCCTCCTCCAGGCCAGAGCCCTCCCCACTCCTCCCCTGGGGCAGGGCCATCTTCCCATCCTCCACAGCCAGAAGGATCCTCTCAGTTTCCCGGGAGAACCCAGGCTCTACTCCGAAGATCTCGGCAAGACGTTCCTAGAGCACATTCTGGGTTTATACTCCAAGAACCAAGTTCACCTCAGGCAAAAAGCCACAAAGAAAACCAGGCTTCTCCTATTGTTGCCATTATGTCTATTATTGTTGTTGTTGTTGTTATTATTGACTAGCATTTTTTTTAGCACGTTCTTGCTTGTAAAGTACTTTCATGTGTGATCTTTATCATATCTTGTGAGACACTGTTATAATGGCAGGTTAAGGCCCAGAGTGGTGAATGACTTGCCCAAGGTCACACATGCACATGTCAGCCGTGCTCCCTGGACCACTTTCCACTTTACCCCACAACAATCCTTTCCAGAGAATTCTAGGGGTAGGAGTGGAAGGGGGAGACGGGGACCCTCTCTGAAGAACACATGGCCCCTTTACGCATCAGTTGAAATCACTACCCCAGTTACCTGCTTTCATTCCCCAGGCAGGGAAACTGAGGCACAGGGACAAGACCCAAACCCAGAGTCAAGTCTCACAAAAGGCTCCATGGAGAAATGCCAGGGGCATAAAGGAAGAGGGGCCCTCCTGATGAAGAGGCGCTCTTCAGCTCCCTTAGCTCTGAATTCTGCCTCCGGCTCTTGCTCTACCTGCTTCTTTCTGTGTGACCTTGGGAGGGCTGTTTGACCTCTCTCTCCGTTTTCTCACCTGTAAAAGGGAGGAACGCTCCCTGTTCCACTTCTACCACTGGGTTACCATGCTGAGAGGGGAGCAAATGCCGGAGGAAGAGAAGGGACAGGGCCCCTGTAAAGCCTCCCTACCTTCTCTGCCTTTGCCTCATCCCCTCTCTCATCCACCTAGGAGTTGGTAGAAATTCCATCCTCTTACATTTTAACTAGAGGGAACTTGATGGTGCAAAAAAGTCAGGATACAGGAAAGCCAGGAGAAGGGTGGAAATGATTTGTATCTCTGGCTGGGAAGACACCACCCCACAAGGCCACTGGTGGGGAGCCAATTCAGGGGCCAACTCTGCCCCCAGGCTGGGGAGCAAAGACTCAGACCCAAACACTGCAGGCAAGGTCCCTCTGAGACCCCCACCCACCCACCACCACCTCTTTTATCTTTCAAATGAGGAAACCAAGTCCCTGAGCAAAGCAACAATGTGCCAAGGTCTTGCACAGGTCAACAGTGGGGTCCTGACTCCCTTGACCCCGTGGTGGGCTGGGTGGGCCTGGGGAGTTAATCTTTCATTCGGCACGCACTGATGCTTATGCTGCCAGGCCCTGGGCACTGGGCAAGGAGGGAGGAACTGGGCTCAGTCCCTGCCCTTGCATTCACAATCAGACCAGCAGGGGAGAAGGGCACATAAACCAATCCATCACAGAATACTATAAGATTAATCACCACCATTTCCTGTGCCTGGCACTAGACATGCATTCATTTGTTTAATCCTTATAGCAATTCCCTGGGCTTGAAAGTATTAACCCCTTTCAGAGCTGAAGTAACCGCAGCTCAGACGGGTTAATAATTTCCCAAAGTTCACCCAGCGAGTAAATGGCAGGGCCAGGATTGAATGCTGGGTCTGTCTGATGCCAAACCCTGAGCATGAACCCTTCTGCTGTCCTCCCTGCCTCTCGAGCGGTGTTTTCCAACATGGTATCACTAGCCTTGTGGGCCTACTGAGCACACGTGGCTCATGCAAACCAAGATGAGCTGTAAATGTAAAATACACTGGATTTTGAAGACTTAGAGCCAAACAGAGAGAGAGAGAACATAATGTATCTCATTAGTAATTTTATATTGAAATGATAATATATTGGGTATATTGGGTTAAATAAAATATATAATCAGAATTAATTTCACTTGTTTTACGTTTTAAAAAATGCAGCTACCAGAAAATTTGAAATTACATATGTAAGTTCGCTTTCACGGCTCACATTATATTTCCTTGGTCAGCTCAGGTTCAGTATCTGAGGTCCTAACCCATCCAAGGGGGCTCAGAAAAGGCTTCCTGGGCATCAGTTAAAGGGGAGTCATGGAGAGCAGGACACTCCAGGGCAAAAGAGAGCAACATAGAAGTCTGGCTGCCACCCCAGGTGACTGTAAACTGGGCCAGCCTCAGGAGGGAGCCTCGGGAGCCAAACCTTGCAGAGCAGTGTGACCCACAGGTCTGGGAAGTTCTACTTGAAAAGGTTGTTCTCACCATGTCGATACTTTCTAGAAGGCACCACAGGGCAATGTAGGGAGTAGGTAAGGGTGGACAGGCGGCAGCCGCCACCTGGCAGGGACCTCACCCCTCCAGCTGCCCCTCCTCCCCTCTCCTCCAGGAAGACTCCCGAAACAATGCCGTTCCCAAGGCCCTCGCCCTTCCCTGGAACTTTCCTATCAGATCGTGGGAACTACGCACTCCTGCATGTGGCCATTTTCTAGCATGGAATGATGCCACTGCCTCAGAGCTACACATGGGTTACACGCCACACAGCGCTTTCCACAGCTAGTGTAGTGTTGTCAATATACCTGAAGGCAATGATTACCTCTGCAGAGGAGGATAAGGAAGGGATTTGGAGAACAGTCATTAGTACAGAAGCTGTGTGACCCCGGGCAAGACTTTAACCTCTCTGAGCTTCGGTTCCAACCCCTGAGAATGGAGATAATATCAGCACCATCTCTTAGAGATGCTACAAGGATCGGATGATAAAATATCACAAAGGATTTAGCACGGAGCCCTGCAGTCGGTACTCCCTTTCCCACCCTTGCTCCTGCCTGCAGGTCCCCCCACAGTAATCCCATCTCTCCAAAGCCCACCTACTCTCAAAGGCCACTTTCTCTCCAGGAGCCCTACCCTCATTGCCTTCTCCCCCATGCCCCATCCCGCCTGCCTCTCTTTCTCTGGCTGGCTGGACCACACATCCTTTGTCTCCAAGTGGTCCTGACACACTCTGGCCTCTCCAGACTCCAGTTCCTCAAAGGCAGGGGCCCTGCCTACTTCTCCTCTGCACCCACAGCCAGGGCCGCTGCACAGGCCCGGACCAGAAGGAGCGTGGCGTGCGTGAGTGTGCACATGCGGGCCTCTGCTGGGCACGTCTCGAGGAGCTGGTCCCGCTCTGCTCGAGGGACCCCTTTATAGGAGAACCTTGGGTGGCTCCCCATCCCCTGAAGCAACTCCAGCACCTCGGCCTGGCTCTCAAGACCTTCCACAACCTCATCCTCTGGCTCCATGAGGCGTGGTCTGTCACGCTGACCAGCTCCCCGCCCCCAGGGCACCAGGCCTGCGCCCTGCCTCTCTGCTTTTGTAGATGCTCTTTCCTCTGCCTGGGAGACCCTCTTTCCTTTCCCCATGGTTATTCTTCCAGGAATTCTCCAGGAAGCCCTCCCAGATCCCCTCCTCTTTGCAACAACCCCTCCCAGTTAGAATGGGCTCTCTGCCTCTTCCTTTCCCCTCCGCATGCCACCTTCCAGCTCCAAGTTGTATGAACTGCCACAGGGTCTTAAACTCCCACTGCAGCCAGGACAGGGACCACTTTTCATCCTTCTCCCAATGAGAACCCAGCTCATAATGTGTGCACAGTATGTCTCTTGGGCCATCTTCACTCCCAGACTAGAAGCCGGAAAGCAAGTGGGAGTTGGGAATTCACCCAGGATACTCCCGAGGCTGAGTTCTGCTGACCTAAACTCCACCCTAGCTCCATTTCTTAATGTTTCCCCAGCCTCCTGCTGCTGGGAAATCAGCCCTCCCTCAGGAGGTCCGGGAGCCATGCTCCTGGGGCCTGAACATAAGATCTGGCCACATTCACACAGGATATAGATGTCACCCTGCCTCCAGTCAGGCACCTGAGTGTCAGCTGATATTTGCATCATCACATCACCATGGGTTCCTTGCAGTTGGAAGGAACTGTGGAGACTGTGACACAGAGCATGGGTACAATGAGAGGCGATAGGCGAGAGGCTGTGATTGTGTCTGTGATGCTAGATGCTCTAGCGTCACCATCAATCACCATCATCATTACAGAGAGCGCCTGGGTCGCCACTATGAGCTGGCACTGTGCCTAGCACTTTGCCTACATTTTCAATTTAAAATCGCTTCCTGCCCTGTAAGGCAGATATGACATGTGCACCTTGATTTTCCCGGGGTGGAAGCGGAAGCTCAGAGCAGTTAAGTCACTAGTCCAAGGTCACATAGCTAATGGGTAGGGGAGGCAGGAATCAACCCCAGGAGTGCAGGACACCAGAGTCTGTATTTTTCCCCACCATTAATTGTGCATACATTTTTTAACACAAATTTTTCCCTACAAATGCTGCTTATGTTGTAGTTCTTATCTGAGTGGTAGTTATACAAGTACGTGTGAACTTATGATCTGTGTACTTTTCCTGCATTTACATTCTGACTTCAATAAAGAGGTTAATTTAATTTTTTTTTGTCCCAGTGATTAAATATATGCTAGAGATGTCCAAGGCATGAAATACTCTTGGTATTAGGCTCTAAAACTAGGAAGCTGTTTTTTCGTTTTTCGTTTTCAACTCTCTTTCCATTTCAGAGACCTCCAACCCAGGCCCAGCAGAATTTCACCTGCAGTCCATTGCTCAGACCCCAAACATTTTCTTACACTCATGTTCTCGGCTCAGGCCCCACCCAGCCAAAGCTCCACGTCCAGAAGCTGGCACCAACACCGCTCTGCAGTCTTTGCAGCTCTTTCCTCTTCCACCCATCTGCAGGGACCAGACGGCTAGACCAGCCGCTGCATCACTCGTTAAGCCCAAAACTTCACAAGGCAGCCAGACAGCAATGTCTAGATGTTCCCATCTCCTTGCACCAGGCCAGACTGGGCAGAGAAGCCATCTGTGTGTGTAAACACAGCCTTCTGCTTAGGCGGCTCCTGCCGGACTCCCCTCGCCAACTGGGCCCTCTGTGGCTTTTATCTTCCTGCCCAAAATAACCATTGGCTTCAGCAGTTTTCTGGGCATGAATTAGACTCTTGTGGGAGTCTGTGAGCAACTTGAGGACAGGAGCCTACTTTATCCATCTCCTTATCCCAGTGCACTGGTGCAAAGATTTGTGGGATTTTTAGGCTCCGCTGTGTGCCTGGAGACCTGTGCTAGGGAATGAGAGCTTTCTAGAAAACAGCCACACCCTTGGAGAGCTCATAGTTTAGCAAAAGAAACAAAACACCAATACCAACCAATTGCAAAATAAGGCAGAAAAGTATTGAAGGTTCAAAAGAAAGGATGGATTGTTTGGGGAGTTCAGAGGAGAAAGACATTAGAGAAGAGCAGATGTCAAAGAAGGTTTCAAGAAAGAGGTAGCATTTGGTTTGAGCAATAACAGGCTGGGAAGGACAAGCTGGACTGAGGAGACAGTATAAACCAAGGTGCACTGGTGGGAAAGCACAGGGTAGAATCAGGAAACTGGACTAAAATGGCCTGGAGCCCAGGAAACTGAGGGGTTGAGGGTGGGACTAAAACAGTACATAGTGCAATGGGAGCCTTGAATGACATACCAAGTGGTTTCTTATACTAATAAGGTAGCAACTAGTCACATGCAACTATTTAAATTTAAATGAATTAAAACTGAATAAAATGAAAAATTTTGTTCTTCAGTCATGCTAGCCACATTTCAAGTGCTCAATAGCCACATGTGGCTAGCAGTTACCATATTGGACAGTGAAGATAATGCAGATTGTTCTGTTGCATAGTGCTGGTAGACAATGTCAGAGAATCCTGAGAATTTTGAGGAGGGTATGCCATGATCAGAGCTGGGCTTTAGGATGATTCATCTGTCCCTGGTAAAGAGAGAGTGACTGGAGGTTAGGCAAGGCTTGGAAGAAGGGAGGGTGCTATGATAATATAAGTGAGCTCAACAACCATTTCTCTTCCTATGTAGCTATCTCTCCCTATTAACAAGTAGGATAGCAGAGAGCAATGGTTTTCAGAGCGGAGGTGGTGGGGAGAGGTTCAGAATAGCAACCTGTGCTTTCATCAGCCTTCGAGCGATTCAGATGCATACTCAGGTTTGAGATCCACTGGCATAGAGGTTATGAGCCCACACTCTGGCTCCAGGGTGACTCTTCACTCTGAAGGACCTGGCTTCAGATCCTGGCTCAGCCATTTCCTAGCTGTGCTTAATCACTTTGTGCCTCAGTTTCCCTATAATGACCCTATATGGCTATATATTATAAGGATTAACGGAATGAATAGTTGTACATTTCTTAAGAGAGTATTTGGCATATAGTAAATGTTCAGTGAATATTAATTACCATTTCAATCCTCAATGGAGTTTAGTCATTTCAGATAAACTCCTTTGGCACAAAGTTTAATTCCTCCCACCTACCGCGGACCAGCACTCACCTCCTCCCATTAGCTATGACCTCCTGCCTGTCAATCAGCTAATCATTCCACGCCCTCTCCCCATTCCATTTACTTTTCTCCAGGCTCAGAGTATCAGTTCCTTTCTTGGAAGGCAGGGACTCTCATGTGTCAAGAGAGGCATTCCTGCCAGGTAGAGCATGTCAAGACATAAGAGGTAGATTTAATTATCTTGAGTGAAGGTGCCCTCTAAGTGAGTGGGTAAGGGATGCCCCCTGATTTCTCCTCTACATGACCCACCTGAGGGTAGAAGGTCTGTCCTGTGAGAGCTCAGTGGCCCCTTGCTACTGAAAGTCTCATGCCTGTTCAGTCTCATCTATATAAGCCAAGAGGGCATGGGAAAAGCACCTGTGGTCCTGTCTCCTCCAGATCCAGGTACCTGGAACCTGACTCAGGGAGTCAGCTGGGGAGGACGGTGCCCCAGTCAGCAGAGGGCACTAGGCTGGACATCAAGAGACCTGGATTCTAATCGTGGCTGTGACCTTATCAGGCATTTTTCTCTCTGGTCTTCAATTTCCTCACCTGTAACATGAAGGGTTTGGATTAATACTGTTCTTAATCGTCTATGGGTCATGACTTCCTTCATAAATGCAATGGACACTATCATTACAGAGCTTCACATCAGAAAAAAAAATGCACATGGACTTGTTTGCAGACAGACACACACAGAGAGAACCTTATTATAATTTGAGGCGTCAGGAGACACTGTGAAGTCCATAGACAGCTCACACTCTGGATCCATGGGCACCTGGTTAGGACACCTCGGGCTAGATGGTCTCTAATCATCCAGGATAAAAAGTCAGCTGTATTTGTATATATTTTCTATTTAATTTAAAGGGATCCTAAGTTAAAGATTTCACCAAAAAAGGCAAGACCTGGAATGGGCCTTCATAGAATGGAGTTATTGGTTGACCAAATGCTAAGCTTCCTTCCCAGAGCCAGCCCCCCACCCTTGTTTTATTGTTGGGTGGTCTCCCCCCTCCCCTTCTGCTCCCCTCCCTTTGTAGGACAGAGAATGAGCATGCAGTCCTAAAACATAACTCCTGCTGTCTCTGCCACTCCCCAAAGAGTAGAAAGGTTGTTTCCCACCATAAAAGGGTAGAAGAGGAAGGGATGGGCCTGGTCTGCCACTCAGATCCCTGGCTCAGAGACCAACGAATAAAGAGGCTCCCAGATGCCATCCCCAGCCCCCTCCCGCCCTCTCCCCATGTGCCCACAAACATTCCCTCCCTCGCCTAGCCCCAGCCACAGGGCTGGTCCTCCAAACACCTGGTGGAGCGGTCACTTGGAACAGGCAAGAGTTATTTTTAGAGGCAGAGTGACAGGACGGGTGAGCGGTTCCACTCCATCAGAGCTGCGGCCACCACTGCTGGCTCTGATGAATCGCCACCTACGACACACGCCATGTCCTAGCCTGTCGGTGTGGCTTCTAGAACGAATGTCTTGGATTGGCGACCACACTGATCACACCAGGCCAGGCCCCGGATCACACCAGGTGCAAGCCCACCTGGCCCTGCCCAGTGCAGCGCAGGCAGACCTCCTCAGACTAATAGGGTCAGACCAGGCCAGCCCAGCAGAGCCATGGCAGGTAATCACCGTCTGCACAACCCAGGCACCCCACCAGGCCACCCAGGGGCTGCTCTCGCTGCAAAAGCCCCTTCTGAGTGCTCCCCAATCCATCCAAGTGCGACTGCCGCCCCCAGGCCCCTTCAAGCTCTTTCCTAAGGACAGAATCCCCCAGCAACCCGGACAGACCTGGACACTGTCAACACAGCTGACAACTGGTTCCATCTTTCCGGAAGGCACCTGGAAAAGCGCATGGTAAGCCTTGAAAGTGCCACACCTTTTAACCCGGCAATTTCTCCTCTAGGAATTTGTCCTGAGGAAACTATGGGTGTACACAAAGATCGAATTATAAGAACATTCATCAGAACACTGTACACAATAGTGAAAAATTGGAAGTAAGATATATGCGGTAATAGTGGCTACATTACATAGCGATGCAGGCATCGCATACATTAAAATACTATGCTGCTATTAAAAATGATGTTGTATGGAAAACATCACATTGTGTGAAATAAGCCAGACACAAAAGGACAAATATTGTGTTCGTTTATATGCAATACCTAGAATAAGCAAATTCATAGAAACAGAAAGTAGATTACAGGTTATCAAGGTGGAGGTTGGGACGGGAATGGGGGAGTTACTGCTTTGTGGGTACAGAGTTTCTGTTTGGGGTAATGAAAAAGTATGAGAGTGAAAAATGGGGATGCTAGCAGAATGCTGTGGACATAATTAACATCACTGAATTGTAAACATGAAAGTGGTTAAGATGGGAAATTTTGTATACTATATATGTTACCACAATAAAAAATGTCTAAACATTATAGATCTCTATGTTGCTATGTAATAACAGTCACAACATAATACGAAGTAATAAGCAGAGTACAGTCCTGAAATCCAGAGGGCCCAGCCTCTCCAGAACATCAGCTAGTTCCATCTCCCTACCCCATATTATTGACAGCCCCTTCCAACATGAAAAAGTTAGAATGGCCATAGCCCAAGTACCCCTAAAGAGTGGGACAGAAAGATCAGAGTTGATGGTGGAGTCATACAGAGAAGGTAAGGTTTAACAAACAAGTATGATTGTGGAATCACTAAATTGATATCTCTTTTAGTCTCCAGTGTCTTAGAGCAGCTAGAAGTAAAAACCTAAAATTGTAGAATTGTAACCCATACCAAACTCTGAAATCTGTTCTACAACTAATTGTGGTGCTGTGCATTGAAATTTATTTCTTTTTTGTATATATGTAATTTTTTTAAAACTTTTTTATTAATTAAAAAACCTAACAAAAGAACATTAATATAT
The DNA here is from genome assembly GCA_004026745.1 of Myrmecophaga tridactyla. NCBI lineage: Eukaryota > Metazoa > Chordata > Mammalia > Pilosa > Myrmecophagidae > Myrmecophaga > Myrmecophaga tridactyla. Next base: position 264 of record PVIY010041828.1, on the reverse strand, counting down.
CATTCCATTCTACATATACAATCAGTAATTCTTAATATTATCACATAGTTGCATATTCATCATTGCTTAGAACATTTGCATCGATTTAGAAAAAGAAATAAAAAGACATCAGAAAAAGAAATAAAACGATAATAGAGAAAAAAAGATTATACATACCATACCCCTTACCCCTTGCTTTCATTTATCATTAGCATTTCAAACTAAATTTATTTTTTCATTTGTTCCCCCTATTATTTATTTTTATTCCATATGTTCTACTCTTTT
>PVIY010041827.1:8340-21483 GCA_004026745.1 Myrmecophaga tridactyla | reverse complement strand
TGCTAGATGAGTTTGTTGTCTATCTGTTCTTTGACCTTCAGTTCAGCTTTTTCTGGGCCTCTAGCTTAAGTTTTGTTTAACAGAGGGTAATTTTTCAGTTCTTGTTTTCTTGTTTCTTGTCGTGTTTGTAAGGTGCCTTTTCCCTCCCCACCCTTAGGAGGGTCTACATAGGTATTACAGACACCAGCCGGGTTTTCCCAGACTAAACTGGCCTCCTACCAGGGGGAAGCAGTCACCTACATCAGTTTTCCCTGAGGGTAAGACCCGGCAGGTTGAAAGACTTTCCTGTGAAGTCTCTGGGCTCTGTTTTTCTTATCCTGCCCAGTATGTGGTGCTTGTCTGCCTGCGGGTCCCACCAGCAAAAGATGTCATGGCTCCTTTAACTTTGGAAGGCTCTCTCTGCTGAGGGCGTGGTGGAGACAGAGGAGAGGTTGTAGGCTGGTTTTAATGGCTTCAATTTGCCAAGCCCTGGGGTCTGAGTTCCTTGAGAGAGGGATTCCACCTAAGTTGGGCTTCACCCCTCCCCTGGGGAAGGCACAGGTGGGAGATAGCCCTGAAAGCAGTCTGTTTCTGTGTATGCGTGGGGCAGTTGCAGCCCAAGTAGTCCCACCGCTGAATCCAGAGGCAGCCAAGCCTCCGTAGAAACAGCCACGAAAACCCCCGTTTTGTCCCCTTTCCTTTTTTTCGGTTAGCCCAATAAGCAACCTCTGACTTGACCAGTTTCGCGTGAGCTGGGGGCCTATTTTTAGTAGTCAGAATTTGTTTATTAATGCCACAATTGGCGCTTGGTTGGACTCAGTCCCTGCTACTGTTAGTCTCTTTCCTTTCCCTCCGGGAAGCTGACTATGGGGGAGGGGCGCCGGGCGCCGGCCACCACGGCTTGGGGAACTCACGGTTCCTGAGACTCACAGTCGGTCCAGCCGGTCCAGACCTGGGCACACTGTGTGTCCGGTCACTATCGTGGTTCCGGGAGCTGTTCTGTACTGTTTCTGGTTATCTAGTAGTTGTTCTGGAGGACAAACTAAAATGCGCACATTGCTAAGCCGCCATCTTGGCCCCTCCTTAAGCATAATTTTAAGTAGGCTCAGCCTATCCTTTGCAGGAATAAGTTTCATAGAAGCAAACCACAAGATCGAGGGCTTAGTCTATTGATTTGGTTGTCTCCACTGCTTGTGAGAATATCAGAAATTCTCCAAATGGGGAAGTTGAATATTTCCTCCTTTCTTTATTCACTGCCCAAATTACTCTGGGATACAGCAAAGTCTCATACCTTATTCAAGATTCCATGTACTTACAGTGTTCAACTAAACTGACCATACAAGTTAAATTAAGAAATGCACTACCCAAAATATAAATTTTGCATAAATGAACGTCTCTCCCTTAGGTCTCACACAGAAATTGAAGTTTTAAAATATGGATGATCTCATCCTTTACTCTGTATTCTGATTTACCTTAGTCCTATCCAGATCAGCTTCATTTATATGTCTAGTCGAAGTCTGAACACTTTTTCAACTTTTCAACAGTTCCTATATGGGTACTGTTGACTTTCAGAGGTTCAGAGCTCTAAATCTGAGTCTCAGATGTCACATAAATACCTGAAGTTTCTGGGAATGACCAGGTTATAAACAAACAGCTCAGTATCTCAGAATTTAGAAATAACAGTTATGACTCCTGAATATATGTGACTGCTGTAAGAACTTACAATCTAGGGCCCTTTATAATAGGCCCTGACCTGATAACCCATGCTCTTGACTTCAGTTCACCGAGTTTGTGTATTATAGTTTGTCCTAGTGAGTGAGGCATGATAATATTTGTCTTTTTGTTTCTGACATTTCGTTCAATATACAGTCTTTAACGTTCATTCACCTGGTAGTTGCATGCCTCACAACTTCATTCCTTCTTGCGGCTGTCTGCTCAGTTGTCCATTGTATGTATATACCATAGTTCCCCCTTCCAGTCCTCAGTTGATGTACCCTAAGACAATTTGGGAACATTGCCACCATAGACACCAGTGTGCAAATGTCCATTCATGTCCCCATACTTCAGTTCTTCCAGGTATAACCTGAGCAATGGGGTTTCAGGATCATATGGCAACCCCACCCCTAGCCTCCTGTGGAATCACCACACTGCCCTCCAAGGAGCTGCACCTCTCAATTTCCTACCTATAGGAAATAGGTACATCTCTTTCTCGCCATTTTCTCTAGGACTTCTTTCTTTCTTCATTTTTAAATGGTTTATTTGCACATCAAACAATCCAACCTAAGTGTATAGTCATGGCTTCTCCACCATAATCTATCTGAAGACGTGTCCTTTTCTTCCACAAAGAATCAATACCCCTTCCCCTATCTGTTGACATTTAGTTTTTGCATAATACCTTTGTTACATTCAGTGGAAGCATATTACAGTGTTACTGTTGTATAGATCCTAGCTTACATTGATTGTACTTTTCCCCAAATACCATCTATTTTCAGCACCCTTCAATATTGACATCCATTTGTTCTACTTCATGCAAAAACGTTCTTTTATTTGTACATTTAATCACCATCATTGGTGATTAAATTATACCATCTCCTAAATTATACCATTTCAGTCTTTATCCTCTATCTTTCCTTCTAATTTCATACATGCCCCCAGCTCTTCTCCCTCTATCGTACTCACATTCAGCTTCACTCATTACTTATATTATTGTGCTCTGATCAGGTAGTATTGTGCTATCCTTTTCTGAATTTTTTTTTCTTTTTTCTTTTATTTATTTAGTAAACATCACCACATACAAGCACAAACGTTCTTACCATATGATCATTCCATTCTTGATATATAATCAATAATTCACAATATCATCACATAGTTGTATATTCATCATCATGATCATTTCTTAAAACATTTGCATCAATTCAGAAAAAGAAATAAGAAGAAAACAGAAAAAATTTCATACACATCATACCCCTTTCCCCTTCCTTTCATTGATCACTAGCATTTCAATCTACTAAATTTATTTTAACATTTGTTCTTTGTATTACTTATTTATTTTTAATCCAAATGTTTTACTTGTGTTGATAAGGTAGATAAAAGAAGCATCAGACCCAAGGTTTTCACAATCACACAGTCACATTGCGAGAGCTATTTCATTATACAATCGTCTTCAAGAAACATGGCTACTGGAATACAGCTCTACATTTTCAGGCAGTTCCCTCCAACCTCTCCATTACACCTTAACTAAAAAGGTGATGTCTATTTAATGCGTAAGAATAACCTCCAGGATAACCTCTTGACTTTGTTTGGCATCTTTCAGCCATCGACACTTTATTTTGTCTCATTTCGCTCTTCCTCCTTTTGGTTGAGAAGGTTTTCTCAATTCCTTGAAGCTGAGTCCCAGCTCATTCTAGGATTTCTGTCTCATGTTGCCAGGAAGGTCCACACCCCTGGGAGTTATGTCCCATGTAGAGAGGGGGAGGGCAGTGAGTTTGCTTGTCACATTGGCTGAGAGAGAGGCCACATCTCAGCAATGAAAGAGGTTCTCTTGGGGGTGATTCTTAGGCCTAATTTTAAGTAGGCTTAGCCTATCCTTTGCGGAATTAAGTTTCATATGTACAAACTCCAAGATTGGGGGCTCAGCCTATTGCTTTGGTTGTCCCCACTGCTTGTGAGAATATTAAGAATTCTCCACTTGGCGAAGATGAATTTTCCCCCTTTCTCACCATTCCCCCAAGGGGACTTTACAAATACTTTTTTATTCACTGTTCAAATTACTCTGGGATTTATTGGAGTATCACTCTGGAAAACCTAGAAAATCTCATGCCCTACTCAAGGCTCCTTGTACTATGGTATAAACTTAAGCTGTCCACATAAGTTCTATTGGGAAATGCACTAGTAAAAATATAAATTTCTATACCAAATAAACATTTTTTGCTTTAGTCTCACACATAAGTCAAAGTTTCAAAATATTAATTACGATCTATTTTCAATACCCTGCAGTATTGACATTCCTTTGTTCTTCCTCAGGCAAAAACTTTTTAATTTGTACGTTTAGTCACTATCATTATACACTGTAGGCATTCCTAGATTATACCTTCTCAGTCTTTATCGTATATCTTTCCTTCTGATTTCATTTGTGCCCCCAGGCCTCCTTCCTCTATCATTCTCACATTCAGCTTCATTCAGTGTTCTATCATTATTGTATTATAGTTAGGTATTATTGTGCTATCCATTTCTGAATTTTTACAATCAGTCCTGTTGCTCAGTCTGCATTCTTTCAACACCAATTGCCTAATCTCTATCATATTTCTATCTCCTGATAACCTGTGCTCTTAACTTCAATTCTCCAAATTTGCTATTTAATGTTAGTTCATATCAGTGAGACCATATGGCATTTGTCCTTTTGTTTCTGGCTCATTTCACTCACCATAATGTCCTCAAGGATCATCCATGTTGTTATATACTTCATGACTTTATTCTGTCTTATAGCTGTGTAATATTCCATCGTCTATATATACCACAGCTTGTTTAGCCACTCATCCATTGATGGACATTTGGTCTTTTTCCATCTCATGGCAATCATAAATAATATTGCTATAAATATAGGTGTGCAAATGTCCGTTTATGTCCTTGCCCTCAGGTCCTCTGAATGTGTATTTAGTGTTCTGGTTTGCTAGCTGCCGGAATGCAATATACCAGAAATGGAATGGCTTTTAAAAAGGGAAATTTAGTAAGTTGCTAGTTTACAGTTCTAAGGTTGAGAAAATGTCCCAATTACAACAAGTCTATAGAAATGTCCAATCAAAGGCATCCAGGGAAAGATACCTTGGTTCAAGATGGACAGTGAAGTTTAGGGTTTCTCTCTCAAGTAAGAAGGCACATGGCAAACACAGTTGGAGTTTCTTTCTCATCTGGAAAGGCACATGGTGAACACAGCATCATCTGCTAGCTCTTCTCCTGGCTTCCTGTTTCATGAAGCTCCCTGGGAGACGTTTTCCTTCTTCATCTTCAAAGGTCTCTGGCTCATGGACTCTGGCTATGTCATTCTGCTTTGCTCTCTCTGAATCTCTTCCTTCTCCAAAATGTTTCCTCTTTTATAGGACTCCAGAAACTTCTCAAGACCCACCCAAATGGGTGGAGACATGTTCTCATCTAATCCATCTTAACAACCACTCTTGATTAAATCACATCTCCAGGGAGATGATCTGATTACAGTTTCAAACATACGTATTGAATAAGGATTATTCTAAATGGGATTTTTATTAAAACATGGCTTTTCTAGGGTTCATACATCCTTTCAAACCAGAATACTTACTAATGTAAAATTTACTTTCAAAGGACCTTTAAAAATGACTTCTTGGGTAAAGTTTTCCAGATTTCTAGTCTTATATATTTTTTTACTGAATGTCATAACCTTAGTTTTACTTTTTTGTTTTTTTTTTAAAACTCTGCTGCCTTTCATTTCATAATCTCAGGATGTTTTATGGGTACTGATTAATGAAGTATTTCAATACACCCTTATTCTCCCTGTTTTACATATGGGGAAAACGGAGGCTGAAAGAGGTCACATGATTGAGGTCATTCGACTGAGCTGGAAATAAATACCAGGATATTAACAAGCTCATAACACAATGAAGACAGATGAAATTTTCGAGAACATTGTGGATTCTCTGTGTCCTCTTTGCTGTTTAACTAACCCAAGGTATTTAACTGGAAGTAGAACCTATATCTTTTCCTCCTCCTTCTTAATGCTACATGGCTTCAAAATCCTCTAAAAGAATTATTATAATTGAACTCCATAGTAATATTTTGCTATTATCTCTGTCATGTCAAATTCCTTTTTTTGGTGACAACTCAAAGCTGAAAATTACTTCACGCATATGTTAAAAATAGGTAACACACTGCTCCCTGGTGGAGCCCTAATTCTCTCTATAAAAATTTAGTACCAAGAACGGAAGGTAAGCATCTCACAGACTTTGCTTCACTTTACTGTCATCCCAACTAGTGAGGTAGGAACTGTTTTTTCTCTTTCAAATCCTAATGAAGGGAGTAAATGAAGAGGCCAAATGTGGAACAGGAGGCAGAGGATCCTACACAGGCAGTGTGGAGACTTCAAGGGGGTTGCTGGGTAAATTTAAGTGATAGAATAATGAAAATGGAGACTAGAATACCATGACCATGGTAGAATGGGAAGGAATTTTGAAATGTGAAGTGGCTATGAGGAAGGGGCAGAGGTCTCTGATTAGAATATATATTTCCAATTTATGAATGAGCAGCAAAAACACCCAGATATCAATAGATTTGCTTTAGATTGTAGTAAAAAAAAATAGCTAATATTAGTGCTTATATATTTTCAACTCCTAACATTGGTAGACTGCAAAGCTTGGAAAATGACAAGTAACAGATTCTGTGGGTATCCGAGGTGAATGTATTCTTATTAGAAAGTCAGCCCCTCCCTTCTCACTAAAGAAGAACTTCAGTAGCAGTGAGTTAAAAGTCCATCAGACTCCTATTTGTTAGGATCTGAACTTGCCATTAAATATCAGACTTAACTTTTGGAGTCTGGTTAATGCTTGGTACATCACTGAGCAAGGTGCTATAGTATGTAATCCAGCAGGGTAAATTAGTGAAAGAGAGCTGGAGTGGCCATGTGCAGACATGAATTCTTCCACCACTGACTAGCTGTGTGATATTGGGCAAGTCACTCAGTTTTTCTCAATCTCAGGGTCTTCATCTATTGATGGAGAAAATGCATCTAATCACCAGGAGGGTATATGTGAAATCCTTTTTGTAAACTCTGTATGCCATTTACTTAGAAAATATTGTTATTTCAACCATAAAAGGCTTTCAGTAATAAATGGCTTCTAATTTGATTTGAAAAAGGATATTTTTGGATAAAATACAGTGTTACCAAAATGCACTATCTTATTGGGGAACAGAGTCTTTATTATCAGAACGTTCAATCATACATTATTTGTCCCCTTCCCTTCAGAAAATGTAATTCTTTGATTTAGAATTTGGAAAATTCTGTCTTTTATTGTTCTTTTTCTGGTAAATATCTAACACCATGTTATAATGGTTCAACATATGCCCTGGCACATTTATTAGTCATTTCTCTTTTCTTCCTATTATAGGAATAAAACTTCCTATTTGAAAGGAAGTTGCCTTATTTTCTTTCTTATTCACTGAAGCAAGTGATACAACATCTAAAGCTTTCCGGTGAGAGGTAGGCATCCACGTAGAGAATGATTGGAGCACTAGTCTTCTCTCTGGTCTTTGGACATGAAAAGTTCAAGTTAGCTATCATCAGGAACAACTTTTGCCCAGTAATTGCTTAAAATGCTTTTGTTCTTACTTATGGTTGTTTATTGATTTTCAACTCCTGTTTTGTTTTTGGGCTTTCTTTTCTCTTTTTATTTTCCTGATAGGCGAATGAATATTATTTCTCTCTTTCTACCCTTTTTTTTTTTTTCAAATGGGCAGGCACCGGGAATCGAACCCGGGTCTCCGGCATGGCAGGCAAAAGCTCTGCACTACACCACCCACCCTCTACCCTTTTTTGATAAGATTAACTCTGGATATATTTATTAATCTGTTGTTTTCTTGCTTTTTAATTCATTCTTTTCTTTATTTTATCTTTATTAATTCTTTCCTTCGATTTATTTTGAAATTTTCCCCCAGTGTCTCAATTTGGCTGTTTGATTTGTTTTTCAATCACTCTTATTTTTAAATATAGGTAAAGCTATAAGTTTTCTTGTAAGTATTGTTTGAATTATAGCTCATAAACTCTGATATATCAAGTCTGCATTGGTTTTCTGGACAAGGAGTTCAGAGATCTTGTACTAAAAAAGGAAAGCTGCTTTTAAATTATTTGTGCTGTTTTGGAAGATAAAGCATATAAAAAATTGAAATCCTTGCGTATTTTTGAAAAAAATCATTTTATTTTGCCTATTATTTCAGCTACTTAGTCCATTAAAGCTTTTAGTGGCATTCTCCATTAAACCTTTTATTCAATTGTTTGTTTATTCATTCAAGAAGATTTTTGTTGAGCTCTTAAGAGTTTTCCAGGCTTTGGTCTTAAGCCATAGGGATGATATAAGACCTAGTTCTCAGCATGAAATAACTCAGTCTTGGAAGTGTGAAAGCCACATAAGCAGATGATAATAATAACATGGAGTAGGCATGATAAAGATATTCCCAGGGAATTCCACCACCACCAAAAGTCACCAACCCAGCCTTGGGTGGGAGTGGAAAGCCAAGGCAGCCTTCTCGGAAGAGATTACAGTTAAAGTAAATCTTAAAGGTGGGCAGGTGGGTGGGAGAAGAAGAGTATTGAGCAGGCTCCAGAATAAAAGCTATCATGTGTGTGTGTTTGCTGGCTAGAATCAACTAACTGTGTAGTGGTATTAGAGGCTAGGGAGTCAGCAGAGGCTAGCTAGAATCAAAGCTGGAAGAGAAGGCACGGGCTGAGTCAGGGAGAACCTTGAATGCCCTGTGGAGAGATTTGTCCTTCACCTCAAAGATGAGGAGTCACTGAGAGGAGGATGGATAAAGGATGTGGAAATGCCACTCCTTTCTTTCCCTTACTCACTGGTGAAGGTTCTGAGGAACAGTGAACTAGGCAAAGGTAAAGAAGCAATGCACTCCAACAATCCAAAAATTTGATTAAAACTTCAAGTGACCCGGAATTTACATTAGAAGCTATACTCTTAAAGAATCTAAATGCCTAAAACCATGACCTTGTTAATCTTTTTTTTTAAACTTTTTATTGTTAAATATAACATATTTACAAAGCAAAGAAAAAAAGCAGTGATTTTCAAAGTACACTTCAACAAGTAGTTATAGAACAGTTTTCAGAATTTGTTATAGGTTACTATTCCACTATTTCAGACTTTTCCTTCTAGCTGCTCCAAAACACTGGAGGCTAGAAGAAATACTTTTTTTTCTTTTTTGTGAAAAATAGCATATCCAAAAAAGTAATAAATTTCAAAGTACATAGCAACAATTAATTTCAGAGTTTTGTATGGGTTACAATAAATACCCATAAATTTTTAAAAAATATTTTTATTGATAGACAACATACAGCACAAATATTCTTTTTTATTAATTAAAAAAAATTAACAAACAAACAAAACATTAAGATATCATTCCATTCTACATATATAATCAGTAATTCTTAATATCATCACATAGTTGCATATTCATCATTTCTTAGAACATTTGCATCGATTTAGAAAAAGAAATAAAAAGACAACAGAAAAAGAAAACGATAACAGAGAAAAAAAGATTATACATACCATACCCCTTACCCCTCGCTTTCATTTATCACTAGCATTTCAAACTAAATTTATTTTAACATTTGTTCCCCCTATTATTTATTTTTATTCCATATGTTCTACTCTTCTGTTGATATGGTAGCTAAAAGGAGCATCAGACACAAGGTTTTCACGATCACATAGTCACGTTGAGAAAGCTATATCATTATACATTCATCTTCAGGAAACATGGCTACTGGAACAGAGCTCTAGAGTTTCAGGCATTTCCCTCTAGCCTCTCTAATACACTTTCAACTAAAAAGGAGATATCTATATAATGCATAAGAATAACCTCCAGGATAACCTCTCTACTCTGAAATTTCTGAGCCACTGACACTTTATTTTGTTTCATTTCTCTCTTTCCCGTTTTGGATGAGGTTTTCTCAATCCCTTGATGCTGAGTCCCAACTCATTCTAGGATTTCTGTCCGATATTGCCAGGAAGGTTTATACCCCTTGGAGTCATGTCCCATGTAGAGAGGGGAAGGGCAGTAAGTTTGCTTGCCCTATTGGTTGAGAGAGAGAGAGGCCACATCTGAGCAACAAAAGAGGTTCTCTGGGGGTGACTCTTAGGGATAATTTTAAGTAGGCTTAGCCTATCCTTTGTGGGCATAAGTTTCATATGAACAAACTCCAAGATTGAGAACTTGGCCTATTGATTTGTTTGTCCCCACTGCTTACAAGAATATCAGGAATTCTCCAATTGGGGAAGTTGAGTTTTTACCCTTTCTTGCTATTCTCCCAGCGGGCCTTTGCAAATACTTCTTCATTTACTGTTCAGATCAGTCTGGGATTTATCAGGGCATCACACTGGACAAACCTACAAAATCTCATGCCCTATTCAAGGTTCCATGTACTTATGGTGTTCATTTAACCTGTCCATATAAGTTATATTAGGAAATATATTAACCAAAATATAAATTTTGTACCAAATAAATATTTTTTGCTTTAGTCTGACACAGAAGTTGAAGTTTAAAATATGAATGACCATCCATTTCATCACCCTGCAATATTGACATTCCTTTATTCTTCCTCATGCAAAAAACATTTTTAATGTGTACATTTAATTACTATCATTGTACACTCTAGACATTCTTAGATTATACCATCCCAGTCTTTATCGTCTATCTTTCCTTCTGGTTCTATTTGTGCCCCCAACCTTCTCCCTATATTATTCTCACATTCAGCTTCATTCAGTGTACTTACATTATTGTGCTATAATCAGGACAATACCACCATTTTAGGTTTTTACTGATAGTTGCTCTAAGATACTGGGGACCAAAAGAAATATCAGTACAGTGATTCAGCAGTCACATTCATTTGTTAAGCCCTACCTTCTTTGTATAATTCCACGATCACCTTTAATCTTTCTCCCACACTTCAGGGATATTTGGCCTAAGCCCATTCTAGCTTTTTCATGTTGGAAGGCCTTCAATAATATGGGATAGGTAGATAGAAATAGTTGATGTTCTGGAGAGGCTGACTCCTCTGCATTTCAGGACTTATCTGGTCCAGGGACCCATATGAAGGTTGTAGATTTTTGGAAAATTTCCCTGATGTATGGAACCTTTGTAGAATCTTACACAATGCCCTAGGTATTCTTAAGGATTGACAGGAATAGTTTTGGTTGGGGTTTGACAAATTATGGTAGGTAGCAATGTCTAACAGAAGCTTGTGTACAAGTGACCTCCAGAGTAGCCTTTTAACTCTTTTTGAACTCTCTCAGTCACTGACACCTTATTTGTTACACTTTTCTCGCCCTTTTGGTCAGGATGGCATTGGTGATCCCACAGCGCCAGGGCCAGATTCATCCCTGGGAGTCATCTCCCACCCCTGGATGTCATGTCCCATGTAGGGAGTAGGGCAATGATTTCACTTGCAGAGCTGGATGTAGAGAGAGAGAGAGGCCACATCTGAGCAACAAAAAAAGGACCTCATTTATCTTTTAATTCCTTTTCCCACTTCTGCTATGATTTAACTTTGTTTGTAGCCTTGAACACATAAGAATGTCAAACTCCCTGCCATTTGTGCAGTGACCACTTCTGAAATGTTTGTGCCAGAATGTCTATGCTTGAAATATGGAGAGATCTATGTTCTTAACATATGATTATTCAGCAAATACTTTACAAATCTGAACAGAGAGCAGTTCAAATTTAGGTTTTTTTTTTTTCCCTTGGCATGTAGGAGATTGGTTCTCTCCTGGGGATGGAATCTTTTGGAAATTGACGTGTGAGTCCCTGACAGCAGTGCCATCTAGGAGCTGGTTGTGTGGGCATTTCACACCTGTGGAGTGGGGGAGAACTGGGGGTGGGGGGCTCACGGAGCTGGAGTAGAGCGCCGTGTATGTCTCACTATCTCTGCCTCGCTCAGTGCTGCTGAGGGGTATGCCTTACAACTGCGGCATTCTGAGCAGACTGCAGCCCTTTGTGGTTATTGCTGTTAGTGAACAGAAGAATGTGCCGAATTAGCCCAGCTTTGTGGTGAGGAGCAGGAGGAGGGAAATCAGGGGGAGGGCTGGCTCTCTCTGTGCCGGCGAGTGTGAGATTTCAGGACCCAGCTATCGTTCAGAGCAGCTCCAGCAATTCCAGCCCCTGCGTTTAATCAAAGGGATAACAGCAGACCACCCAGGCGAGGGCGAGGGTTTGAACTCAAATGAATGCGCTGTCTCAGTCTCTGCTCTCTAGCCAGCCAGTGCCCGGGATGTAGCCAGGCCTTGTGGAAATGTTCTGACAGATACACGTGGAGGAGGAGACACTTTTTGCACCTCACATTTTTCATTTAGATGGAGAATAGAAATATAACCCTCTATTTCTTTCATTTTCCCTCCTTACCCTGATACCTCCCACCCTAGTCCCAGAGAAGGATATATGCTGAAGTACAGAAAGTTTGGTTCACACCAATTGCTCATTCACCCTCAGTCATTCGTATACAATGGAACTGATCATTTCTTGTCCTTCAGCAGCTACCATCTTTGTCACACTAATTTCTTCACAATCCACACTGGACCCTGAGTGAATCTCAATTTCAAAAATTCCAATTTGGAGGTGAAATGTGAGAGAAAGAGGTAAATTTTTTAAATGTTTACAAATATTCTCAAGAATTGAGACAGGTGACTCCCTGCTTGGGTATTTGGCACTGGAAATTTACTTCCTGCCCCTTTAGCTCATCTGGACACATTTGAACTTCTATACCTGTGTGCTCTGATTTTGTGGTTGTTTTCCAGCTCTAATTCCAGTTCCTTTGATTCTATATTCTTTCTTGGTGGAAAAAGCCATGTTTACTTGTGTTGTACATAGTCACTCTTTCCCATTTTTAGAAACAGCAAAGGGTAAGTGGAAAAATCTTGAGCTCTTGAGTCAGACAGATGTTGGACAAGTTACTTAATCTCTGCTTTCCCTGATTTCCTCATCTGCAAAATGGGGTAAGTTTAGCATCAAGACTAATTCTCTTTCTGGCTCCTTGGACCTCTCCACTCTAGGATTTAGATCTAATTGTTCCTATCTAAATCCCTAATTCTTCTGTCTCTTGAGGCTTTCATCTCCCATTTTCCTTAGTTCTTTGCCTAAAATAACGTTTCTTTTATCCTGCCATACCTCAAGCTCCCTCAGACTCCCTCAAGCTCTTGTTTTCTCTGTATGGCCAGACTTCTTTTAAGGTAATATTTACTTGTTGCTTCCCCCAGCCCTACCTGCCCTCTGTAATCCCAGGTAGTCTGACGTCATCTTGCCATTTTGTCCAACTTTCTGTCAAAGGTCACTGATGATCTTGGAATTGCCAAGTCACCTATTTTTGATCTTCATTCTCCTTCAGCATGTGACACTATTTTTGACTACCTGCTACCTAAAAATTTCCCT
>PVIY010041826.1:0-21422 GCA_004026745.1 Myrmecophaga tridactyla | reverse complement strand
CTCCCCTGGGGAAGGCGCATGTGGGAGACAGCCCTGAGAGCAGTCTGTTTCTGCCTGTGTGTGGGGCAGCCGCAGCCTGAGAGGTCCCACCGCTGAATCTGGAGACTGCCAAGTCTCCGTAGCAACCGCCGGGAAAACCCCCGTTTTGTCCCCTTTCCGCTTTTCCGGTTAGCCCACTAAGCGACTTCTGACTTGCCCGGTTTCGCGTGAGCTGGGGGCTATGTTTCGTAATCAGAATTTGTTTATTAATGCCGCAACTGGCACTTGGTTGGACTCAGTCCCTGCTACTGTTTCCTTTCTCTCCGCGAAGCCGCCTATGGGGGAAGGGCGCCGGGCGCCGGCCGCCGCAGCTTTGGGGAACTCACAGATCCGGCGAGTGCCGTCGTTTGGATTCAGTCCCTGCTACTGTTTCCTTTCTATGCATTTATTTTTAAAGATATTAATTGAGCACCTATTCTGTTTTAGGGTCTGGGTTGGGTGCTGGAATGCAGCAGTGAGTAAGAGGAACAAAAGACTGCCCTCCTAGAACTGCACCTGAATGTGCGTTCACACATGCACACAAGCACTCACACACACACAATGTAACAGCCAGATAACATTAAAAAAAATGGAAAAGAAAGTTCACATCCAAGATGTATTTCAAAGGAGGAAACAAAAAATTGGCAATCCATTAAATATAGAATTAAGAAGTACAGATGAAAAGATGATTTCCATGCTCCAAGTCCAGGGACATAAGAAAAAAAATAGAAATCAGGAAAGACAGCAAATAATTATTTGTTATGTTCCACTGATAACTAGAGTGTTTTTATTATTTGTTCCAAATTATCAGCCTTCTTCTTTCAACTAATCATGATCTCCCCAGACTTCAAAAAGATAATTCAAAAAGTGCCTTCTCAGGTCTTCTAACCAGAATATCAGAGGAAAACAAGATTATTAAGGATAAAAGCTGATAAAATTGACTATAAAAAGAGAAAATATGTACTAGAAAGGGTATCTCAGCATAAACATCTCAAAGGAAAAGTGGACCACCTACAGACAAGCAAATACAAAATAGTTAACTGGTAAAGTAAAAGTCTCAACCTCTCTAATTATCAAATAAATGTCAATCAAAATAAGAAACTTATTTTTCACCTGTAAGATTGGCCAAGTTGTAAAAGAATAGTAACTCCCAGTATTAGTGATTAAGTGAGGAAAGCATGCTGTGATGGATAGAAGTGAGTAGTATCAGTCTGGCAATGTACTTCAAAACATAAGATGTGCTTACCTTATGACCCCGCAATTCTACTTCTCAGGATTCCTCCTCAGGAAATAAGAGGGAAGAGTGATTGTGGAAAGATGGTGGAGCAAGAAGCAACCACAACAACTATTAAATAGGCAAGAACTATCTGAATCAGCAATTTGAATCTCTGGAGTCCAGTAGAACCCTGTATAGCATTCAGGGAAGAGTAGGAAAAAGAGAGTGGAAAGTTATGCTCAAGACCAGTAAATTGCTCTCTTGCATAGTGATTATTGGCACCTGGCCCCCACTCTGGCAGGGGACTGCAGTAGAGTCCAGCCCATGGCACTGGTGCCAGAAAAGGAAAGAAAAATCCACATGCCCAAGATGCAAGGTGGAAAAAGGCCACTCTGAGGGCAGGCATTGTTCCAATCTAACCCAGCCAAAGGTGGTGGTGGAGAATTAAAGATGGCATGCTTCCTCAGAGCCATGGAGGGCAGTTGAGTTGCATTTGCTAGGCAAGTAGAAAAAGCCCAGCTTTTGGGGAGCTATGGTAAAAGTTCCTGGCTCCCATGGCCCCTCCCTCAGGCTCCTCCCCAGGGCAGTTTGGAGCCAGCTGACACTCCCTTTGTGAGTCCCTACCTTTGTTCCAGCTAGGAAAGACTAACTTTGAACATTCTTCTCCAGCTTGCACCCCTCTCAAAATCTGCCCTCCAGGCAGAAGCAGTTTGAGACAAGCAGCGTGGAGACATTTGAGACAGTCAGTGTGGGGCAAAGGATTACCAGCTTTAAATATGCAGAACTCTAGGAGAAGGAGAAGGTCTATCTTCTGGGAAGTAGAGGGGGCATTCAAACTCCTTAAACAAGGGAATGCCTAAGCAACAAGCCACCACAAGCCCAGGATAAGAAACAGACCTAGAAAAAACAGGGAGAACCCTGAACATTGCATTTGCCTTGGTGAACCTTCCTGATGGAAGGACTGACACTCAAGATAATCTCTGTCATATCACCAACTATTATAAGCTCAAGAAACAGGCATCTAAGGCAGTAAATTTAATACTGAAATATTAAAATGTACACTGTACAACAAAAGATTACAAGACGAAGAAATAGGAAAAGATGGACCAACCAAAGGTAGATGATAAAAATACAGAAAACACCAATGAAGAAGACCAGACTGTGGTCATACCAGACAAAAAATAATCTTCAACATACTCAAGAAGATGAAGGAAAAATACAGAGAAGGAATTAAAGGATATAAGGAAAACAATAAATGAAGAATGTGAGAATCACAGAGATAAAAAGTTTTCATAAAAAGAACCAAACAGAGCTGGAGTTGAAGACCACAATAACTGAGATAAAAATTTCCTGGAGGGTTTCAAAAGCAGATCAGAACTAGCAGAAGAAAGAATCAGTGGATTGAAAGACAAGGCACTATGCACCTCTCTAAGCCAACTCTACAAATGCACTCTCTACCCTCCCCACTACGTGGGGACATGACTCTCAGGGGATAAGTGTCCTGAGAGTCATGATGAGCCTGGCCCTGACATCATGGGAGTGAGAAAGCCTTCCTGACCAAAAGGGAGAAAAGAAATGAAACAAAATAAAATTTCAGAGGCTAAGAGATTTCAAATAGAGTCAAAAGTTCATTCTGGAGGTTATGCTTATGCATTATATAGATATTCCTTTTTCGTTTCTAGAGCATTAGAATAACTAGAAGGAAAGACCTGAAACTGTAGAACTGTAATCCAATAGCCTTGTTTCTTGATGATGATTGTACAACTATAATTTTTATGGTTTGACCTGTGATTGTGAAAATCTTGTGACTGACATTCCCTTTGTCCAGTATATGGACAGATAAGTAATAAAGACATACATACATACACACATACTAGAGGGGATAAGAGGTATGGGATGTTTGGATTTTAAAAATTTTTTTTCTTTGGAGTAATGCAAATGTTCTAAAATTGATTGTGGTGATGAATGCACAACTACGTGATGATACTGTGGGCCACTGATTTTATATTTGGATGGATTATATGGTGTGTGAATATATCTCAATAAAATTGCATTAAAAAAGACAAGACAATTGAAATGAGTCAGGCTGAGGAGGAGAAAGAAAGATTAAATTTAAAAAGTTATATAAAGTGAAAAACAGCCTAAGAGACTTCTAGGATACGAACAACCATACCAATATATGCATTATGGAAGTCCCGGAAAGAGAGGAAAGAAAGAAAGGGGCAAATGGGATAGTAAAAAAAAAAAACTTCCCAAACTTAGCAAAAGATTTGAATATGCACATCCAAGAAGCCCATAGAACAAAGAGGATAAACTTAAAGAAAACTATACACCATCACACACTACTCTACCTATCAAATGCAAAGGACAAAGAGAGATTTCCGAAGGCTGTAAGAGAAAAGCAATGTGTTTTATACAAGGGAGTCCCAATTAGGTTAACTATTGATTTTCATCAGAAACCATGGAGGCAAGAAGGCAGTGGGTTGAAAAACTTAAAGTGATAAAAGAAACCAAGAATCTTACATCCAGCGAGACTTTCTTGAAAAATTGAAGGTGAGATTAAGATATTCCCAGGTAAACAAAAACTGTAGGAGTTCATCACCACTGCCCAAAAACACTGCTAAAATGAGTTTTTTAGAATGGAAGGGAAAGTTGCTAGACAGGGCTTAAAGTGGCAAAAAGAAATAAAGACCTATGGTAAAGGTAATCATTTGGGTAATTATAAAAGCCAGTATTAGTGTATTGTATTTTTTTGGTACCTACTGCCACTTCTTAATTTCTACAGGGACTAAAAGGCAAATGCATAAAAAGTAATGATGAAACTCTAGTTTTAGACGTATAATGTATAGAGATATAATTTGTAACAAGTACAAAAAAGATGGAAAGACAGGTGTATAGGTGTAGTGTATGTATGCGATTGAAGGCAAGTTGGTACTAAATCAAATATCACTGTTACATACTTAGATGTTAAATTTTAACCCCATGATAACTACAAAGAAAATATATTTTAAATATATCCAGATAGAAATAAGAAGGCACTCGGTATGGTACAACTAAATCAAATAAATATGAAAGTAGGCATTAACAGAATTGAGGGACAAAAAAGGTATAAGACTTACAAAGACTAACAAAATGGCAAAAGAAATTCCAGCATTATCAGGAATGACTTTAAATTTAAATGGATTAAACTTTCTAATCAAACAGATTGGAAGAATGGACAAAAAAGCATGACCCAACTATATGCTGTCTGCAAGAGACTCACCTAAAATTCAAAGACGTAAGTAGATTGAATGTGAAAGGATGGACAAAAAATATGCCATGCAAGTAGTAACCAAAAGAGAGTGGGAGTAGCTATACTAATACTAGATAAAATGCAGTTTTAAATCAAACAGCTATGAGGTGCAAGGACGTATATCATTATATCACTATATACTGATAAGGGGCCCATTCAACAAGCAGATGTAACAATTATAAATATGTATGCACCTAACAGCAGACGCAAACACTGACAGATTTGAAGGGAGAAAACTTGACAGATCTATATAAATAGTAAGAGATTGTAATGCATCACTTTAATAATGGATAGAAGATCTAGACAGAAGATCAATAAGGAAATACAGGACTTGAATGATACTGTAAACTAATTAGACCTAATAGACAAATATAGAAACTTCACCCAACAGCAAGAAAATATATACTCTTAAGTGCACATGGATCATTCTCCAGGATAGTCTATATCCTAGGACATAAAACAGGTCTCTATGAAGTTAAAAATAGTGAAATCATTCATTGAATCTTCTCCAACCACAATGGAATGAAACTAGAGATCAATTAAATAGGGAGAAATAGAAAATTTATCAATATGTGGAAATTAAACAAGGTACTCATATAACCAGTGGGTTAAAGAGGAAATCATGAGGGGAAACTGAGAAATATCTTGAGGTGAATAAAAATGAAAGCACAACATATCAACACTTATGGGACACAGCAAAGGCAGTGTAGAGAGGAAAATTTATCATTTTAGATGCTTAATTACAAAAAGAATTATTTCAAATCAGAGACCTAGCCTCAAAACTGGAAGAACTAGAAAAATAAAACAAACTAAACCCAAACCAAGCAAAAGGAAGAAAATAGAGATAAGAGCAAAAATAAATAAAATAAGCAAAAAAGAGAGAATCAACAAAACCAAAAGTTGGTTCTTTGAAAAGGTCGATAAAATTGACAAATCTTTAACTAGACTGATGAAGAAAATAACTAAAATCAGAAATGAAAAGGGTGGCATTACTAATAACCCCACTGAAACAAAAGTGACTGGAAGAAGAAACCATGAAAAACTGCATGCCAACAAATTAGACAACCTAGATGAAATATACAAATATCTAGAAACACACAAAACATCTACACTGACTCAAGAAGAAATAGGAAATAATAAATCAATAACTAGTGAAACGATTAAATCAGTCATTTAAAAATTCCCACCAAAGTAAAGCCCAGCACAAGACAGCTTCACAGAAGAATTTTACCAAACATTCCAAAAAGAATTAACACCAATCCTGCTCAAACTCTTCCAAATAAAACTGAAGAGGAAGGAAGATTCCTTAATGCATTCTATAAGGCAAACATCATCCTCATAACAAAGTCAGATAAAGATACAACAAGAAAAGAAAAATACAGACCAATATCTCTTATGGATATAGATGCAAAAATCCTAAACAAAATACTAGTAAACTGAATCCAACAACACAGTAATGAAATTATACAACATGATCAAGTGGGATTTATCCCTGGCATGCAAAACCAGCTCAACATAAAAAAAAGCAATTTATGTAATATACCACATTTACAGAATGCAGGGGGGAAAACCCACAATTATCACAATTAACACAGAAGAGGCATTTGACAAAATCCATCACCCCTTCTTAATAAAAACACTTAGAAACTAGGATTGGAAGGAAATTCCTTCAACATTATAACAGGCGTATATGAAAACCCTCAGCTTACATCCTACTTGATGAAATTCGAGCTTTTCCTCTAATATCAGGAATGACAAGGAGGCCCACTGTCACTGCCTTTTTTTTTTTAATCCACTGTCACCACTTTTATTCAACATTGTAGTGAATGTCCTAACAAAGCAAGAAAAAGAAATAACAGTCATCCACATTAAGTAGGAAAAAGTAACATTTTTTCCTATTTGAAATGAAATGATCCTATATATAGAAGGTCCTCAAAAATCCACAACAAAGCTCCTAGCACTAGTAAATGAATTCAGCAGAGTGATGGGGTACAACATCAACACACAAAACTCAACAGTGTTTCTACATACTAGTAATGAGCAATATGAGGAGGAAATCAAGAAAAGAATCCATTTACAATAGCAACTAAAATAATTAAGTATCTCAGAATAACTCTAACCAAGGAGATAAAAGACTTGTACACAGAAAACCACAAAACATTGCTAAAAGAAATCACAGAATTAAATAAATGGAAAGACATTCCACTGTTATGGAGTAGACTAAATAGCATTAAGACATCAATTGTACACATAGCAATTTGTAGATTCAATACAATCCTAATCAAAATTCAATCAACCAGCTTTGCAGAAATGGAAAAACCAATCATCAAATTTATATGGAGGGGTAAGGGGCCAAAAACAGCCAAAGCCATCTTGAAAAAGAATGAAGTTGGAAGAGCCACACTTTCTAATCTTAAAACTTATTACAAGGATGCACAGGTGGTTCAGTGGTAGAATGCTTGCCTTTCATGCAGAAGACCCAGGTTCAATTACCAGACTATGCACCCAAAACAAAACAAAAACAAAAACAAAAAAACCTTATTACAAAGCAAACCTTTATTTGGTTTACAGAAACTAAAACAGCAGTACAGGCACAAGGACAGACATATAGACCAATGGAATCAAGTTGAGAGCTCAGAAATCAATCCTCACATTTATGGCCAACTAATGACAAGCATGCCAAGGCTACTCAATGGGGAAAGAGTAGTCACTTCAACAAATGTGCTAGAACAACTGGATCACCATTCGCAAAAAAAAAAAAAGATTGACCCCCTCCCTCATACCCTATATAAAAATCAACTCAAAATGGATTGCAGACCTATATATAAGAGCCAGAACTATAAAATTCTTAGAAGAAAACAAAGGGGGGTATCTTCAGGACCTTGGGTTAAGCAATCATTTCTTATACTTTACACCCAAAGCACAAGCAAAAAAAGAAAAAATAGTCAAATGGACTCATCAAAATTCAGGACTTTATCCTGAAGGTAAAAAGACAACTTACTCAATGGAGAAAAATATTTAGGCACCACATATCTGATGACAGTTTAATATTAAGAATATATAAAGAAATTTTTCAATTCAATAAAAAGAAACAATCCAATTTAAAATGGGAAAAAGACTTGAATAGACATTTCTGAAAAGAAGACATACAAATGGCCAAAACCACACAAAGAGATGCTCAACAGCATTAGCCATTATGGAACTGCAAATCAAAATTACAGTCAGATAACATTTCACACACACGAGAATGGCTACTATTAAAAAAAAAATGCAAGCATTGGAGAAGATGTGGAAAAATAGGAATACTTGTTCATTCCTGGTAGGCTGTAAAATGGTGCAGACACTGTGGAAAACACTTTGACAGTTCCTCAGAAAGCCAAGTATAAAATTATCATATGGCCCCTCAATTCCACTTATAGATATATACCCAAAATAATTGAAAGCAGGGACTCAACAGGTATTTGCACACCAATGTTCACAGACACATTATGCAGTATTGCCAAAAGATGGAAGCAACCGAAGTGTCCATCAACCAATTAATGGATAAACAAAATGTAGTACATATACCCAATAGAATATTATTCAGCCATAAAAGGAATGAAGTTCTCATACATGCAACAACATGGCTTAACCTTGAAGACACAATATTGAGTAAAGTAAGCCAGACACAGAAGGAAAAATATTGTATGACCTCACCGATACAAAATAATTATAATAAACTCATAGAGTCAGAATCTAGAATATAGGTTACCAAGGGATGGGGTGGGAATAGGGAATAGTGAGTTTAAGCTTAAAATGTATAGAGTTTCTATTTGAGATGATGGATAAGTTTTAGTAATGGATGGTGGTGATGGTAGGACATTGTGTTGTATAATTAACAGCACTGAATTATATATTTGAATGTGGTTAAAAGGGGAAGGTTTAGCTATGTATTCCTAGAATAAAATTTTTCTAATCCTTGGAAATGCCCAGCACAGTGGACCCTAAGTTAAACCAGTGAACCCAAAGTTAAACCATGGACTACAGTTAAAACTACAATTATAAAAATGTGGTTTCATCAATTGTAATTAATGTTCCACGCCAATGCAAAGTGTTAAGAGGGTAGTATATGGAATCCTGTCTCTTATAGATGATTCTCTATAATCTACAACTTCTCTAATTTAAAATATATATATATAATATATATTTATATATATATATATATAAAACCTATAACTTCTCTAATTTAACATACACCATACACACACACGTATATACATGTATGGTAATGGCATATAGTTTTAACTACAAGATATTCACTGTGGATGTATTTATAATAGAAAAATGGAAACAAGCAATAGGAATTAACATAACAATGGAGCATCTAATGCAGGAGAGGTGCATGTCATGTAATAACCACACACACAAGGGAAATTCCTCCAGCTCAGCATCTGAGAGGACCCATGAGATGTGGGAGTCAGAAAGGCCTGTCATAGAATCTAGGCTCTGTCAAGTACTTGCTGTCACATGCTCTGACCCTGGGCAAATTCTGTAATCTATCTGAGCCTCAGCCTTTTCATCTGTAAAATGTGGCTCATCATACTTCCTCATAGTGTTATGAGGAGAAAGCAAAATAATGCAAGCAACAACAAAAATAAATAATGCATGTAACACAATTAAAACAGTGCCTGAAATGTAGATGTTCAATGAAAGCTCAGCATGGCTATTATTATTATTATTATTATTACTTAAAAAAAGGAATTGAGTGTATAAACAAAGTATATTTGTACAACGAAATGCTACCCAGACAGTAAAGATGATAATGTAGGTCTATTTATATTTACTGGCATGGAAAAAGATGCCCACAATCTACTGTATAAAACAAAAGTTACAAAATAGTAGGGAAACTGTGGTCCTGTTTTTCTCATTTTGACTTATATCCATATAGATATATGATTGGGAAGAAATCTGAAACAATAATAATCACAATATCAACAGTGTTTATCTCTTTATGGTCGAATTATGGCTGATACTTACTTTGTTTTAAAACATATCTTCATTTTTCTGATTTGTCAAAGAGAAACATTATAATCATAAAAACAGCTATTAAAAATCATTACTCAAAAAGTAAAAAATAAAAGAATCATTTCTCTTTAAAGAGTGTATTCAACAATAAGAAAATACCATCATTCCAATAGAAATAACCAGCCAGAAGATACTAGTGAGCAGTTCATAGAGGGTGTTTAAATCACAGGCAAACATATGGGAACATATTCAGTCTTACTAGTAATAAAAGAGAAGTAAATTTAAATGTTATACTTTTCAACTCAGCAGACATTTCTTTTTAATTTAGAACACACAGTCCTGGCAAGAAGGAGTTAAACAAGCATGGTAAAATGTCATTAATCAAAGTGCAATTTGGAGGACTTTTGGAAAGCAATTTTGCAGGACTTTCCAAAACCTTTAATACTTTAACTTAATACACTTTGATATGGTATTTCTGCTTTGGGGAGTATTTTTAAATAAACAAATCAAAACACAGATATATATGTATGTACATATGTGTGTCTATATGTGTATATATATAGAGAGAGAGACACAACAATCTTTCATAAATCATGTTTATTATAAACAGAACATCTAAAAGTAAATAAATACCTACCAACAGTTCAGAAAATATCAGATGTTACATTTATCAGGAATTTAGACGTTATGTTTATGAAGAGTTCATAACAATGCAAAACAATTACATTTTTAAATATATAAAGTTGAATATATATATATACCACTTACAAATAAGTTATTTATAAACTTTCTAAAAGAAAATATAAGAAAATGCAAGAAAAAATAAACAAAACTTAAAAATAGTTACAAGCAGCAGGGCTAAGGGTAACTTTTTTCTTATTGTACTTTTCTATATTTTCTAAATGTTCAACCATAAATATAGATTATTTTTATCATTGAAATTTTCCTCAATTTTTTTCTTAGGGTTGGCAGATTTTCTACTCTAGGACCCTTCAGCACTTAAACACTGTTTGCCATATTTAATTTTGCCCAATAAGTCATTTTTTAAATACTCAGAAACCACTGAACTGTAAGACAGTAAGAGTGATCCTTAATGTAAGCTATGGACTACAGTTAATAGTATAATTATTATAATATTGTTACAACAACTGTAACAGAAGTGCCACACTAATGCTAAGTGTCAATAATAGGGAAAACTGGGGGATGGGGGTATATGAGAACTCTGTACTTTCTGAACGATTTTTCTATAAATATGTAATTTCTCCAATTAAAAAAAAAACAAAACACCTCCTCTAGTTCCCCACTGCCTGGGTCATCAAATTCAAATGCCACTTTAACATGACTTCTAAAGACTCAACAACTTGTCCCCAGTCTCATGACCTGGGCTTACTTCTATTCCTCTCCTAAATGGCCCTACATGCTCACTCCTGACCATCGATTTGTTCTAGCCTTGAACCTTGGCTGTCTTCCTATCTAGAATGACCCATTGCCTCTGTCTCTGCAAACCCTCCCCTTTAAGGCTGGTACAAGCCCTGCTCCTTCAAAAAGCTTCTCATAATTACTGACTTGTCATGATCTCACACCATTCTCTAACTCAGACGGGCAGGATGATGAGTGCACTCCCAGTGTTTTCCTAAATACTTCTTACTATCTATACCACTTGCCATTCACTTTGGCTCTTGCATTACACTGCCCATTCTAGCTAGTTGTTCACAGCATTTTTCAGATGGGCTGTATATTGTCAGGAAGAGGCATCGCATACTAAAACCCACTGAAAACTTCTGGATACTGCCTAGAATAAATCAGAAACTTAAGCCAAAGCAAAGTGGCCATGCAGAGCGATGAAAATGCAGCATCTCTCGGATGTCCCCCAAGTTCCCTAATGGAGACCCTCGGCAGCCCATGCCTCTCACCACCAAAAGTAAAGTCTTTCCTGATTTGCTGTACAAGTCTCCTTTTCTACTAGAGCCCCACATCACCATTCAGGAAGAATTCATGTACATGCAATGATTTCACATGAGGGGCCATTTCCAGATGTTAGGTTCTCCTGGTTCTTACCATAATTTCAACATTAGTGAGACCACATCCTCATCCAGGAGGGAGAAAAGTAAGAGTCTGTCCCCAGGAGTTCATGAAGAGCATAGCCCTTTCAAGCATCCCAAGTAGTCTCTACCCCTCAATCAGGGTTCCTGAAGAGCATAGCTCTTTCAAGCACCCCAAGTAGCCTCTACCCCTCAATCGAGGTTATTGGACATGACTTTACCCCAATGAGACTGTAAGGGTAAAGGAATAAGAACCAATCATCACAATCATCATCATATTAAGGATCAACAATTTGGAGCCTCCTTTGTGGCCCAAGAAAATGACTCACATCATCCAATCCTCTTAATGTGGTGACATGGGTACCACATCCCCATGTTTAACTGGAGATACAGAGTCTCAAGGTCAATGTCTTACCCAAGGTTGCACACCTCAAAAGTAGCTGGTCCAGCTGTAAAACCTCTGCCTGCAATGCCTGTGATCTTTCCACCACCCCATGGGTCTCTCTGCAACCCCTCCACTTCTACTCTAATATTCTACTGACCATCACAATCAAGTCTTTCTTTATACCTAGCCTAATTCCTTCGTGCAGCCACTTCAGGCCCTTTTCTCCTATTCAGCTGTTAGCAGAACTGGTTCCCAGGCTTTAAAATAATCGCTCTTCCAACAAGATTGTTAAATCATCCTTTAGCCATCTTCAAGCTGAATCATTCTAGGTCTTCCCAGGTCTGATTTTTTATATCATTAATCATCTCCATTCTATTGTCCCAAACACTATTCTCATTCTCTGCAGCCCTCTGGCATGCACTCTGTTTTGAAAAGTACTTAAGAATTTCAAGGGTATTTATTTTGAGGGGGATAAGGGAGGAGAAGGCTATGTGACAGCTGTGAGTAAGGAACCTTTCCAGCTGTCCAAATAGAATACCTTATTTCTGATGGAAAAGATATTAGAGGAAAGCTCAGAGGGCTGGGACCAAGGAAATAGCTTAGAGGACAAAAATAGATGAGTACTAATGAAGATGAATCAGAATCATGGGATTAAACTTCCTTAGGTCTTCAATCTAACCAGGAAATGTACTGGATTAAATAAATTTGGATTTGATTTATCAAATTAAAAATGTGTTTTTCATTTAAAATATATATGGGAAGGATGCTAAGTACACTTTCAGCATCTTCCCAGATACTTCTCACTATCAGAATTAAGCACTACTAAAAGACAGCCAGTGCGTGAAAGTCAGGGCCAGGCTGGGTATCTGCCTGAGTCTCCTCAGAGCAAGGATTTTACAGCAAGAAGGTCCCATATTAATCTGTATAGAAGGCCTCTCTCTAAGGATAAATATGATGGCATTTAGGGCCCAACAGGAAAAACTCCTCCTCTCAAGATCTTAATTGCATTTTTTTGCCACTTAGGGTAACATTCACAAGTTCCAGGGATTTGACATGGATATCTCTTGGGAGACAATTTATCAACCTGCCACAAAAGGGTCATGGCCAACTGTGCCTCCTTCTATCAACAAATCCAGCACCATAACTCCTGATGCAGGGCCTGGCCCACGTGAGTCAGGAAGCTCCTAAAGCATCTTCTTATAACACCATAGCTCCTGGTGCAGAGGGCCTGGCTCATGGCGGGCTCTGGATACCTGCTGAATGGAGAGTTTACTGAATAAAGGCCAACATGATAAGAACTCAAGCCATGAATGGAGTCATCCTCAAGAAGACTTGCATAGTAGACCTAAACTTTTGGATTTATTGACTACATAAACTCACACCCAAGCACAGGGTGGGGGGAAGGGGAATGCATGGAAATGTATCCACATAGAACTTCCAGGTTTTTAAGTTGCCAAGTGAGGAGGGTGAAAGAAAATGCCATTTACTTTCACAATCATTTCATAAAAGAAAGAGGGTTTAACACCAAAAGGAAGGTCATTCCCTCTGAATAAAAGAGAGTCCTTAAAACAGAATAAATTTAGTGTCATTAAAAATTCACTTCACAGTCCCTTTTTTCCCCTCAATTTGCCACAGACAAATGAAAATTCCACCACAGACCTGTGCCAGTTTGCAAATGTAAATCTGGAAGCAACTGCAGAGAAAAAATGTTAGAACAGAAAAAGGCACCGGGTTCTAGGAGTGAGGGAACTATCTATTGTTCATAGAGCCTCCCCCTTCCCACAATGCCCAAAACTGGCCTTCAGAATTCCAGGGCATTGGCCTGTGACCCTTCCCCTGCTCCATGAAACAGAAGCTGTGGCCGCTTGCCAGGATCCCTTAAGAGGGAACATGGGGAGCCCCTTGGGAACACACTTGTGGCATTAGATATGCTGATTTCACACAAACTGGAGCCCCTCCCTCCAGCCTCTGCCTTTGGGCTTCTCCCTTCTCACCGATGAGGTCTACCTCTGCTTCTCACAAGCGCTGTCCCTTCATAGCGCCCACAGCATGGAAAGGCCTTCGCCATTTCAGTGCCCGTCACCAGCTTCTCACAAGTGCTGTCCCTTCATAGGGCCCACAGCACGGAAAGGCCTTCACCATTTCAGTGCCTGTCACCAGCTTCTCACAAGTGCTGTCCCTTCATAGCGCCCACAGCACGGGAAGGCCTTCACCATTTCAGTGCCCGTCACCAGCTTCTCACAAGTGCTGTCCCTTCATAGCGCCCACAGCACGGAAAGGCCTTTGCCATTTCAGTGCCTGTGCTGGTTTGAGCAGAAGTATGCCCCCTAAGAAAAGCCATGTTTTGATATAAAACTCATTCCTTAAAGGTAGAATAATCTGTATTCAATACTGTATGTTTGAAACTGTAATGAGATCATCTCGCTGAATGATGTGATTTAGTTAAGAATGGTTGTTAAACTGGATTAGGGGATGACATGTCTCCACCCATTTGAGTGGGTCTTGATTAGTTTCTGAAGTCCTATAAAAGAGGAAACATTTTGAAGAAAGAGATTCAGAGAGAGTGACACTATGAAGCAGAGAGTCCATGAGTCAGCAACCTTTGGAGATGAAGAAGGAAAACGCCTCCCAGGGAGCTTCATGAAACAGGAAGCCAGGAGAGTAAGCTAGCAGATGATGCCGTCTTCGCCATGTGCCCTTCTCATTTGAGAGAGAAGCCCTGACTGTGTTCACCATGTGCCTTCTCACTTGAGGGAGAAACCCTGAACTTCATCGGCCTTCTTGAACCAAGGTATCTTTTCCTGGATGCCTTTGATTGGAGATTTCCATAGACTTGTTTTAATTGGGACATTTTCTGGGCCTTAGAACTGTGAACTAGCAACTCATTAAATTCCCCTTTTTAAAAGCCATTCTGTTTTGGTATATTGCATTCCGGCAGCTAGCAAACTAGAACAGTGCCCGTCACCATCACCCGGCAGCCTCCACAGGCAGGCCTGTGGTCCACATACATGTGCTTCCATGACATGCTGCAAGACCCTCTTCCTCACCAAGAAGCCTCCTTGGGGCAGGACAAGAAACATCAGCTTCCTGAGGACCTAACCTGCCTCTGTTCCCCCATATTTAGGCCCAGAAGAGGTATGTCCTGCAGTGCTGTGGGTGAGGAGGCAGCCAAGAAAGCACAGATGCTTTGCCTCATGCTGCAGAACCACAAGGATTTCCCTGCTGGGCTCGTGAAGATTTCAGGACACTTCACAGAGATGGTTCTGCCAAACCCCAAAGCCATGCCTGATAGAGACCCTAGAGCTAGACAAAAGGTCCTCTCTTAGCCATGAGACCGACTTAGGACTCCTGTGTATTGTTTATTGACCTGGCATTCCTACAACAGTTCTAGAGGACAAAACGACCAAACACTACAAACTTGCCAGACCCTTTGACCCAGTAATCCCACTTCCAGCAGTTCTTCTAAGAAAATCAGAGACCCATCCACATTTTAGGTAGAAGAAAAATTCATTAGAGTTTTATATAACAACAAAGAGTTGGGAAAATTGGAACTATTCACATATTGGAATGTCTTGCAGCTAATAAAGGTTATGTTGTAAAATAATTTGTAATGACATTTTTTAAATGTTCAAAATATAATCATAAATTGAAATATTAAATCAGTGTTTGTTTTCACTGTGTAAAAGAAGCTGGGAGAATGGGAACTACTATATTTATTCTCCCTACAGTTTTTCCTCTTCCATATAAGCAAGGACTTTTGGCTCACTGGCCTCAGCAGAGATTTGTAATGCGTGGTAACCACCCTTCTTGGTTTTTACTCAAAATTCTGAATTCACGGGGGCTATTTTTCTGGGAAAGGGAGAAGTAGTTGATGAGGTGAGACACAGGTGAGAGCAGAGAGAGAAGGAAAAATGTTTACAGGAACTACCCCCTCCCCACTGGACCACAGGCACATGATGACCCTAAGGGGAAAGGCAGCCGTGTGTCCCGAGGGGCTCTGTCCTAAATTCCAGGGCTCCCCATCCCAATCTTGAAGAAAATTCCCTTTCCAAGCCTGGCACAGCATCTGCAGCATTTCCACCTTAAAGGGACCTCGAACATTTGACAATGGGCCCATGTCCTGGCACATACGAAGGTCTCAACACAAGTCTTTCTGTTTTACCAGGCCAGGGTTAGTCTCTTCAGTTTTAGGTAGACCCAACAGGTGGATGTAGGGAGTCGAAAAATATTTGACTTTTAAAGAACTAATCCGTTTTTTCTTACATGCTCAGATTTGTGGAGTAAAATTCATACTGACTGTAGGAACAAAGTGGAAAAAAAAGTAGCAAAATGGTATGGACTGGATCATCTCAATTTTGCATTTTAAAAAATTGGATGTATATTTGATATGCACACAATAGCTGGCTATGGTGTTTACAAGGTGCCATGCAGGACTCCACATACCCAATTCTAAGGACAGCCCTGTGAGGGGAAAAAATACCCATTTTCCAGGCCAGGAAACTAAGGCACAAAGAAACCAAGTAACTCACTCAAGACCTTGCAGCTAGCAAGCCTCAGGGGACCAGGTTTTGAATTCAGGCTGACCAGTTCTAGGGTCCTCCCCACCTTCTGCTGTCCCACTGTCCATGTGCACACACATGTGAATGCACCTCTACAAAAAGAAAAGCCCAGAAGCACATATACAAAAAGATAAGCAACCTTGGTGATAGAATTATGGGCAATGTTCATTTTTCTATGCTTTTGCCCATAGTGTTCTATAACCAACATGCATTATCTTATAATTAGAGAAAAATAAATTGCGCTTAGAACAGGAGGGATTCTGTATTTTCTGAGGCCCAAAGAAGCTCCCAAAACTCAGGACAACTTCAAAGTAGAGCAGGTCCCACTGCAGGCACAGCCCCCAGCTTCTAGGGACTGGCAGGGTTTTTCAAAGGTTGCCAACTCCATGTCAGGGCCCAGTAGCCTCTGTTGCCAAATCACCAAGGAACACAGACAAATGCCACCCCCGCCCCTTGCTTGGTGAGCTGTTTCCCACCACATCCTGTCCTCCCACCCACAATCTGCAACCAGCCTGTGTGCCTCCATTTCACTAATTACAGGCTGGCTCACGGGGCTGGAGCACAGTTCTGGCTTCTGGGCACTGGCAACCAGAAGCCACGCTGGAGACTTGGGAAGGCACCACCTGGACCAGAGAAGGCAGAGAAGGGAGCTGACCCCACTCCAGTTCCATGAGCCCTGGGGTCCTTCATCTCTGCAGTGTGGCTCTGACCCCAACAGTATTCCCAGCTCTTGTGCTTAGCTCCCATATCCCCCAGGAAGAGACTTCCAGGTAGAATAAGACAGTTAATCCCCAAGAGTGGTATTATTGTCTCCTTTTTACAGACTAGAAAACTGAGGTACAGAGAGCTTAAGCCCCATAGCTACTATGTGGCAGAACTGATATTCAAACCCAGCCAATCTGCATGGAAAGCCCAAACTCTTAACTGCTACACTGTACTTCCCAATAACCTATTGTGGCTATGCTCCATGTATATTTATTCACAAGGAATATCCTCTAATCACTGAAAAAGAAAGTAGCAAAGTATCATATAGAGTATGAGTCCTTTACAAGAAGTAATTACATATGAACATACAGTTGCAGAGGCTGGGACCTGAAACATCGTGTCACAATGACAAGCTGGTGAGTCTGAGAGTGAGACAAACCCCAGCTGAAATTAGGCTACTTCGGTCACTAGCTTTGATTAAGTCACTGAGCCTCAATTTCCTCAGCTATAACTAAGAAGATGCACCTGAGAGTATCTCTGTACAGATTTAACACAAAAGACCACATACTGCATTGTTCTGTTGATATGAAATGTCCAAACAAAGCAAAATGAGAGACAGAAACTACATTAACAGTTGCCTGGGAGTGGGATTAACTGGAAATGGGACTGAGGGGATTTTATTGGGGTGATGGAAATGTCCTAAAACTAGACTATGGTGATGGGTGAACAACTCAAGTAAATTTACTAAAACTCTTCAAATAAAAATTATTAATTAAAGTGGATGAATTTTATAGTATATAAGTTACACTTCAATTAAATTTAAAAAAAACTATGTAAGGCTCCCAGTACATTAAATGCCCTCAACAAATAGAACGGTTACTATTATTAATGTATTCACAGGCTCATGAAGTAGTATTCCCAGTGACACATTGTTTGTCATAGCTGTTTGTTGTCTGTTTGCACAATAAATACGTATAATAAAAAGAGAATGGGAAAAACTCAATTCCATTAAAATATCATAGAAGAAAAGGATTGGATTATCATAGGGGTGATTGTAATTTCGTTCTTTTGGCTTATCTTATTTTCTGTTTTTCAACAATGAATATGTGCTATTGCATAAAACAATAGGTGGTTGTTTACCCAAACAGCTTATTTTATATTCAACCTTTTGCCAGACACATGAAGCACATACAGCCATGACTTTGCTCCCTAGCTTTTTTCCTCGGTCTGGATTGGGGGCAGGACAGATAAAGGACGGATCTGGAAACTTACAGAACAAACAGACTGTCTTGCTAAGTGCCTTAGATTTGCCTGAGCTGCTATGGCAAATACAACAGGGAGCGCTGGCTTAAACCATGGGAACGCATGGCTCACGGTTTCAGAGGCTGGAAGGCGAGCTCAGTCCTGGGCTCAGGATCCGCAGGCTGGCGGGCAATCCTTGCTTTCCCGGAACATGGCGATGCCCTCTCCTTTCTCTTCCGGGTTCTATCTCCTAGAAAACCCTAGTAATCAATTTAAGGCTTACCTTCGTTCAGGTGGGCCACGCCCTAACGAAAACAACCTCAAGAGAGCCCATTTACATTGCTCCTGCACCCCCAGGAATGCAAACTAAGACCCAGGAACAAACCCCAGCTGAAATTAGGCTACTAATTTTAGGGTTGTGGGTGCAGGAGGGGGTACATAACTCAACCTACCATACTAAGGAAATGAAATGTAGGACCCCAAGGAGGAGGAAATGTTCTGGGTCAGCAAGCCCAGAGCAAAGCCTAAGGGAGGAATGTCCCTTGATTCCATAAATATTAATTGAGGGCCGACTCTCAGCCAGACCATCGAGGAGCCTGGGATGTGTATTGACAGGGCTGACAAGGTCTCTGTCCCACAGTGCCCATTCTAGGGGCAGGATGAGGTCTCTGGACTCTGGCACCTTCAAGCTAGCTCTGAGCCAGGCTGAGCACGGGTTGGTGCAGCCAGCCCTGCAGGGTCCCGGGGGCCTGGTGGGGAGGGACATCCGCCCCGCCCCCTCCACCTACAGCAAACTCCCGCTGCCCAGATCCTCGCCCACGGCAAGGGGGGCGCAAGAGCTCTGGCTCAGAATTACGATGGAGGCCTGGTTCTCACCCCAGTACTGCCACTCATTGCCAGGGATAAGTCACTTCCTTCTGGAGACCATCTGTAGAAAATGATCATCCATATAAAATGAGAGCTTAATGGCACGCAGCTCTAAAATCAGAAACACCTAAGTTCAAGCCCAGCTGTCCTCTCTGCGCTCTTCTGGGGAAAAAAAAAAAAAAAAGAGGTTCTTTCCAGTGTGGGGAGGGGTGGGGAGGGGTGGGGAGGGAAGATTAAACGAGGCACTTATAGAAAGCAGTTAACAGGCACCAAACACGGCCTTGGCAAATGAAAATTCCAACTGCAGCTCACTTCCAAGTTAATCACCAGATGTCTCCAGGAAATTCGGAACTCCTGGCTTCTCCCAACCCTGGAAGGTCACAAGATAACAGCATCAGCTGAGCAAATGCGAATCTAATACCTCAGGATGGCCAGGATGTGGGAGGGAGAGGGGTTATAAAATCACGCGAAGAAAACAAAAGATGATATTCCTCCAATTAGCGCTCGGCCTCTTACAAACATACTCAGTCAAGCTCTGCCACCTGCTGGCAGCAAAGGAGCCTTGTGATCAAACAGACTTTCCACTGGCTGGGTGAATGAATCTGAAACAAAACTTTTAATCCCAGCGGAGGAAACCTCTGAAACTCTCCTCCCACCACCATCCTCCCTGGATTTAGGGCGAGGGGCAGTGCAGGGGTCCTAAAGCTCCGTGTCGTGTCATAGTCCTGGAGTGCTTGTTAAAAATACAGATGCTCAGGCCCCACTGCCGTTAACCTGAATGGGAACCTGGGTTCTGTATTTTAGCACATTTCCACGTGATTCTTATGCTCTTCCAAATTTGAGAGCCTCGGGAACGGTGCAAGGAGCACAGTCCGGGGTGGGGGGGGGTCTTAGTTTTGGCTTTGCCATCTTGCACATCGCTTGGAATGTCTCTTGATTTCCCCACATGGGGAGTGAAGCCAAGCCTCCCGGCGGGAAGCGTTATACTGTGACACCAGCGCTAATGTGAGAAGCAGGAGTGGCAGGAAAAGCAGGCCACTTTTCCCTTCAGGGGCTCACTCCAGAAGAATGAGGGGCCAGGGCAGATGTGAAGCCTCTGGAGTCAGGGTAGGGATAGGGACGGGTGCTGAAGGGGACAGACAAGCAGGTGCTGCTTCCTCAAGACACTCTGTGAAAGGCCAGGGAGACTGGGGCTGGGGGTGAAGAGGGCGTGCAGGGCAGCTGGTCACCCATGAGCACTGTAATCCATCCAGCAAGAAGTAGGGTCCTGGAACAGTGGTGAAGAGGAGAGAGACCGCCAGTTGTGAGACCCACAGAAGCCACCATAATGGGCAGAGGCAGCAGTCCTGGTTAAGCCCAGGGAAACAGTCCCTCCACCACCACCTTCAGGGCCCTCCCCACTTCTCCCCTCCTGGGTGCCAATATCCTGGCTAGATTTGCAGCTCCTTGCACACTGGAGATAGATGGGGTCTTCATTTTACAGATGGTAAAAGCAAAGCCAAGAGAGGAGAAGGGAGTCCCTTGTCCAGCATTTCTTAGTGAATCCTCAGCCCAAGGCTCACTAAACCTTCATGACAGTTACAGAGTAGGCAGCTAAAGGATTATTATTTCCATTACACAGAGAAATCCAGATCCGAGATGATATGTAATTGGTCCAAGAACACAGCAGAGTTGAGCCTCAGCCACAGTCTAATTCCTACCAGGTCCTGCGTGCTTGTATTAGTTAAGGTTCTCTAGAGAAACAGAATCAACAGGGAACACTTGCAAATATAAAATTTATAAAAGTGTCTCACATGACCGCAGGAACGCAGAGTCCAAAATCCACAGGGCAGGCTGAGAAGCCGACGACTCCAATGGAGGGTCTGGATGAATGCCACAGAAGAGGCTCACCAACCGAAGCAGGAATGGAACCTGTCTCCTCTGAGTCCTCCTTAAAAGGCTTCCCATGATTAGATTTAGCATCACTAATTGCAGAAGACACTCCCCTTTGGCTGATTACAAATGGAATCAGCTGTGGGCGCAGCTGACCTGATCATGACCTAATCCTATGAAATGTCCTCATTGCAACAGACAGGCCAGCGCTTGCCCAATC
>PVIY010041825.1:0-21383 GCA_004026745.1 Myrmecophaga tridactyla | reverse complement strand
TGCATCCTCCAGACATTCCTGGGGTGTAAGAGCAGGCTTTGCATGATAAATCCACTCTAACATTCCACTCTTTCTAAGCCTCTGGATCCCCTCATCTACATTATACCAGGGCACTTCTGGCATTTCAACCTCAGGTAATGTTGGCCACCTTTTGATCCATGTTTCAACCAACCATCCAAACAAACTGTTAATACCTTTTCTAACCCCTTGAGCTATAACATTGAGTGCAGAATCTCTGCTCAGTGGGCCCCTATCAATAAATTCAGCCTGATCCAGCCTTATAACCCCCACCATTATCCCACACACTTAAAATCCATTGCCACGCATATTCCCCTGATTTGTGTCTATATAAATTGTAAAACTCACACAGTTCTTTTGGAGTATAACATTCCTCCTCATGTGTGATACTTTGTACCTCACCTTTAGGGGCCGTTGGGACTTTAGTCTTGTTATAGTTCTGGAAGAAATGAGGGGTGGTGGGGGTGGGTCATGAAAATAATTAGAAATATCTTCTAGCCATTTGCTTCATGGCATTCATTTGCAGTTTCATCTGGTGAAACAGTATTAATCACTCTAGGGCTAATCCTTTCAGGTGGAGGTTGGGTGGCCAACTCCTTAAGGCAGGCTGGAGGTGGGGTGGCTATGTCCTCAGGCCAAACTA
Organism: Myrmecophaga tridactyla; assembly: GCA_004026745.1. NCBI lineage: Eukaryota > Metazoa > Chordata > Mammalia > Pilosa > Myrmecophagidae > Myrmecophaga > Myrmecophaga tridactyla. The sequence continues at coordinate 20,722 of PVIY010041825.1, read as the reverse complement.
TTACAGGGTTATCTAGAGAAGACTCAGCATGACCTAGGGTTTCAACCTCACCCCTTATATCATTATCAATCCATATGTCCTCATCCCATATTTCAGGGTCCCACTCCTTTCTAATCAATGGCCTCACTTTAATGGCAGACACCATGCAAGGTTGAGATTTCAGTTTACATTGTAAAGTTCTACTCTAACAATAAGATTCTGAGTCTGATTTTCAGAGATCTCAGGTCTACAGCTTCAGGAAATAAGATTTTCTTTCAGGATACTCATAGAAACTTCTACGTCTGTCAGATGACATTTAAACTTCTCGTTTGAAGCCTTAAGCCCATCCTTTTCATGCCTTAATGTATCCAGTGTATCTAACAGCAATCAGCCAACATCTCTATACCTCTTATTTCCACAAAACTCTGTAAGGTGTCAAAAACATTATCCCTCAGAGCCTGGCTTCGTACAAGTGAAGCATTAAGAGAATCAAATGGTGATATTTTGACTATCTCTTTTGCTAACTCACTCCATGCATGCTATTATAATTGTGCTATTATTATAATTGTGCATTTTATTTTCAAAATGGTTGGCTATACTAAAATTGTTGAATCCTTTAAAATATAGATCTTAAACTCACCAACTATAGCTTTTTGTTATATTAAAATATTTGTTAACTTCTTCATTTATATGAAATAAAAATAGTTTATTTAACAGCTTGCACTGTTCTTACATATACATTTTCAAATTAGAAAGTTGCATGACTTAATATGTATATCACAATTCAAGGCAATTTACTTTTCTTTTTTTCAGTAAATGTTTTATTCTAGTCCTTACTAGAGAGTGTCTTAGCTCTTATGGCTAAGGGTGATAAATTTTAAAGAAATTTATAATAGTATTTTTAAGTATGTAATGTATTATGCTCATAAATCAACATCTTCTCATCTTTATCCTCTTCCTATTTATCTTTCTGGCATATCCTTGCAGAGATATTTAATGCAAGAGGTTAATAGTCCTTCCCACCATACCTGACTTCACAGGGTCTAAAGTGCTCCTGCCTTACCAGCTGGGGTTGTTGCTCTCCTGCTGCTGCTACATGAACAGTGTAATGAGGCTTCACAGCAACTGCTTCACCCTTTTTCCAGTCATCATCATATCTCACCCACACCTGGCCAGACACATACATCATTATGTGGTTCAGTGGTTCTTTTCCTTTACACATTGCACTATCCAAATTTATCTCCCACCCCCTGACATAGGAGCATGCCAGAACCTCTTTGAGAATTGTCATCTCATTCTCATGATCATTATTATTAATATCCACAGACTTCCAGATCAGCAAGCATAGTCTGTAGGTAAAAGAAGCACCAGATTAGAGTCTCCCACACCCAGGTGGGTCTTTGCCGCTTGGAAATACCAATAACCAGGTTTCCCAGAGGTAGGCCTGAGAAAAAATAAAAGAGTGGGAAGATTTAATTAGGTCCTTGGGTCACCCCTACATTGCTCCTTATAATTGAAGTATTGTATTCAAATAGGAGCTACTATTCTGTAGAATTTATCAAAGTTTGTGCTCTACTGGGAACTTAAAACATCTATTCCTAGAATATGCTCAGCACTGTTATCAATTACAGCCACTGGGTTCAAAAAGGCCCACCACAAATAGCATCAGTCCACAGTCCAAATTTAAACCAATATTAATTGGTTAATATTTTTAGCTACACCTGCATGCAATTTTTCAGCACCATAGTGACTTGGGTCCAGTGTCCAGAAGGGTCAAAAAGGTTTAGCAACCTTGGAGGCCATATGCCCCCCAACATATCAGACACTAATTGAGAATATGGAGGTTCATCTACCTAATGCTCATGTGTCTGTCTTGTTTGTTCACAAACGTGTGTGTACTTCACTTTGTTAGGTGTTACTGTTTTAATTTTAATTGTACTGTTTTCAATTATATGACTATGATACAATTTAACCATTCTGTTGATAGACATGGATTGTTTCCATTTTGAGCTGTTGCAATAATGCTGCTGTGGACATCCTTGCATGGGAAAAAAAGAAGAATGGCACAAAACCAAAACTATTGTGTGATATTTAGCTCAAAAGTTAGAACTATAGAACTGATAGATCTTGGAGCAGAAAGACTAGGGAAAGCAACAGGAAGGTACATTTCCCTCAAAGTTCTTTTAGCCTTGCAGTTCCTTCCAGGGTCCCCTACTGGCAGAGATAACATGGTTCTAACAGGGTCCTATTCATGGGATTCTAGCCAATTCAGTCCAAAATACAAGAGCACAGCATGTGAGGTTGGGTGTGGGGCTAAGAGACTTAATAACTAGCTCAAAGAATTTAGTAACTCTTTTTCACCAAGCATCCCCCCTCACCACCATTTCAAAATGCATATTTAAGGTATTACAATTCCCTGCCCAGTCAGTCATAGCACCTTGAACTCATATATTTAATATAAAATTAAAAATAATTTTAATGTATTTGTTCAAAACAATATATTGACAACAGTTTGTTTCATTACAGAAGGAGGTAGGTGATCTCAGCTACCAAAAACAATCCTAAAGAAAGGCACATTATGCCCACTGCCTCAACATCAAGCACCATTTAATTTTCCCTTGGTCATGTGACTACAGCTACCTGTGATTCCAGAACTGTCCATTTCTTGCTCTCCTGATGACAGACTGGTATATTTGACTGATATTTTGGAATACTATGTTTATTATAAAAATAAGTAATGTGATGACCACTGTATGAGAGCTTAAGAAGACTTTTAATATCCACCCATGTACATTTTCTCTGAAATAAGCAAATAGAAGAATGAAAACTATATGTAAACATTAAAATATATGTTTGAATTACAATGGACATTTCAGAATGTAAGGATATTTAACAAAGAGATGTTATTTGATCATGGGTGCATCACACAGATGAGTTGCATTCATGTATATAATCATGCAGTAACCAAACAATGACAGACCTGATTTTCAAATGATTAAATTCATTTCAGAAGATTATTTTTGTACAATTATTAAACTGAAACATAAATATCTCCCCATAGTCAATTCGTCAACATCCTCCTTCCCATTGTAGAGATATAAATGAACTACAATCTTTTCTTTAACCCTAAACTTTGACTTAATTTCCAGTCACCTTTTTGCCCATTTAGTTCTTTTGGGGCATGCAGATTCCACAGGCCATTGTAATTGTTTCTATGATACTGTCAATCCATTCTTTAAATTCCACTTTAGCTATGGAATTTATCTCTCATTATTCAGATTTCTTGTTCTATAAAGGCATTACCTGGAATACCTTTTGGTCTTTAAAGCAAAGGCCAACTTATTTCACATCATCGTTATGTAATCAGTGCAGGGTCATTTAAACTGTTCCTCTGAGATCCATTTTATGTAATTATCAGCAATGCTGCCTGAAGTGCTGTTCACCAGGGACCCTTACACTTGGGTCAGGAAACATGTTGTCAATTGATCTTAAGAATGAAGGAGCCAATACTTAAGTAAGCATAAAAGAGCTCTGTTGAGAACAAACTAGCAGGTAGCCTTGCCTTTATTTTGAGGTTTTTCTTGTGATTTAGCAGAGATCACCATTTGAACATGAAAATCCTCAGAAGGGAACTAATTTGAATAATTGCAACTTTCTAATTTTCATGGTTACATTGAAATCATGACCTAAGTAGAGATGTATGAGTTGTGTGACTTCTTTAGTTCATTTTTATGCATAGGACAAAAGAATATCCATCAGGTGATTGCAGTTAAATTCAAAACAGGTTCATCATTATAATCGTTTTCTTTTTATTTTTCAAATGTGTATGAAATGAAAGAAAAAATGAGTAATCATAGAAAGCTGTATGCGTAACCTTTATATCTGACTAAATATATTAAAACTTGATATCTTTGCCTTAATTAAGTTGAGAACTAAAGATATAGCTCCTTATAAAAACCCCAGATATCCATAATTTTTCTTTAATACTCTTATGCAAATACTTCTCATAGAAAAAAGTGAACCTAAAATTCAAATATATATTTATTTCCAAATAGAGAGCTCCTGGGCCAAGATCTCCTGATCCCAGACCTTTGCCTCCATGGTTCTGTCTCTGAAGATATTCACTTTGTCCCTCTCCTGAGTCTTTAGTTCAGAATGGCAGTGGTTCCATTTATGCAGATCCCAGAACACTCTAGTTGGCCTTCCATGCAGTAAGCAAGGATCATGCCCATCAGACAGAAGGAGTTTCCACAAATCCTTCCTGGATAACTGCATCTCCAATTATGGCTTTCTCTGGAATGGCTGAGTGGTTCAACATTTGGCTAAATCCTCATTTGGGTCACTATTCACTGGGGGTCTCCCTTCCTGGAAGCTTAGAATTTTCCAGAACATCAACTTCTGGTTTATTTGTACCCAAGAGTTCAGTTCTCAGCTTGTCTCTTTCCTGTCTCATTTCACTATAAGCTACAAGGAGAAATCAGGCTGCACTTTACACATTTAATTTGGAAATCTCTTCTGCTAAATATCCAAGTTCATAGCTTTTAAAATCTGTCTTCCAGCCAAAGCCACTAGTCAATTTTTCCAGGTTATCTGCCATTTTAAAACAAAGATCACTTTCCTTCCAGTTTGCAATAACACATGCCTCATTTCTGTCCAGCACCTCATCAGAGGTATTTTTAGAGTCCACACTTCTACCAAAAGTCTCTTCAAAGCATTCTAGGCCTTCTCTATCAAGCTCCTCACCACTCCTACAGAATCTTCCCTTTATCCATTTAAAAAGCCATTCTAACACATTTGGTATTTGCAAACTAGCACCCCATTTCTCTGGTACAAAATGTGTTCTAGTTTGCAAACTTCTGGAATGCAATATATCAGAAATGGAATGGCTTTTAAAAAGGAGAATTTATTAAGTTGTAAGTTCATATGTTCTAAGCTCATGAAAATGTCCAAATTAAAGCAAGGCTATAGAAATGTCCAATCTAAGGCACCCAGGTAATGATACCTTGGTTTAAGAAGGCCGATGACATTCAAGGTTTTTCTCCTAACTGGAAGGGCATGTGGCAACCATGGCAATGTCTGCTCGCTTTCTCTTCCAGCTTTTGTTTCAAGAAGCTCCCACAGGGACATTTTCCTCCTTCATCTCCAAAGGTCTCTAGCTGTGTGAGCTCTGTAGCTTTTTCCAAAATTGTTCCCTCTTCAAGGGCTCCAGAAAGCAATCCCACCTTGAATGGACAGAGATGCATCTCCATGGAACCCATCTAGTCAAAAGTTACCACCCAGAACTGGGTAAATCACATCTCCATGGGAACAATCAAAAAGCTCCAATGCAGCAATACCGAGTGAGGATCAAAGGGCATGGCTTTTCTGGGGCCCACAACAGATTCAAACCAGCACAATTACCTATTAAAATCACATGTCTACCAATAGTTGTATTCCAATTAACTTAAAACAGAAGTAGTATATGATGAGACATTCGTATTGCATGTCTGCCTTGTTAATAGTATTTCTTTCCTATAAAATATGCTCATTGTTTAAAAATATATCATTTCCTCAATTAGTTTAAGGATTGAATTAGCAAAATGAGCTTTAGAAACTTCTCATTGCATCAGGATGCTCTAAGCTATTTCAAATGCTTCTCTAAAGATTTCAGTTACCCATTCAATGTACACATTCTGCATACCATATATGAGAATCTGTGATAGACTCTCATAATAAGACTGATGATTTCCAGGTTGAATTTAAAAAATTATCTCATCACAAATTTTAGGGAGTAATGTGTTTTTTAATTCATGCTAGTATTCTTAATAACAGGTATCATAGTGGCTTGCAGTATCTTAAAGTAACCAACCATTCCAATTTACCCAAGATCAAGGGGTGTTTTAGTTCTGGGGATTTTGAAGAAAATACTGTGGAATGTGTCTAGTTAAATAATGGGACTTTATTCACACATGATTTTGTGGTTATGAAAGAGGTCAAAGTCAAGCCTTTATCAGTACAATGCTTTCTCCCTGAAGACTGTAGCATTCTGGGGCTGGCTGTTGGCAATCCTTGGTTCTTAATTTGCTACATGGCAAGGCACATGGTGGCATCTCTTGATCTCTCTTCTCTTTCATATCCCATTGCTGTTTGGCATCTTACTTCACCCTTTGTGACTTTCACTCTTTGTCTGAATTTCATTCCTCTTATAAAGGGCTCTAGTAACAGGATTAAGACCCATCCCGATTGAAGCAGGCTATACTTTAACTGAAGAAGCATCATCAAAAGGTCCTACTTATAACGGGTTCACAACCACAGAAATGGATTAAATTTAAGAAGATTTTTTTCTAGGTTACATGCAGATTCAAATCATCACAATGGAGTTTCCTAGGACATGGGACTTACAGTGGAAAAATAGGACAGTCTCAGACTAAAGGGGATCATCATCTTACCACAAGTAGGGCCAAGACTCACTCTCCTAATCTATACCACCAAAAAAGAAAAAACTTTCTCTACTGCACTCCAATTCCCAGACTTTTTTTCTCTTCTTTTCCTCCCAGTCTCATTGATCCCTCCAAAATTGCAGAAAATTGAGACATATCCACTTTCACCTCTCTTTCAGTACTTCAGATGTGAAGTTGAACACTGATTGAAATAGAATCATCTCTGACTTGATGCCTAAAGTAAAGTTGCCTAGAATGAAATTTTCTGGAAGAAATCATTCCAGAATGTGAAAGCATCTAGTAAATTTTACCTTCTTGTTCCTATAGAACACAGTGGCTGCTTTAGTGAGTTCCTAGTACCCTGCCTTACACATGTCTATATTTTTCATGCTAGAAATTGATATGAAGATATTGTGAAACAGAGTTGATGATAATAAGGATAATAATAATAATGATGATGACTTGGTTGATGATGTAGAAGAATAAACTGGGGTCTAAGAATTGGCAGCAGTATAATATTGTGATTGAGATTGCCATTAGACTCCTTAGATTCAGATCCCAGTGTCACCAATGTCTGATTGTGTGACAATGAAAAATTTATTAAATATGTCCAGCTTCAAGTTCCTATATGTAAAATATAGACAATAATATTATTAATTCCTCATTAACCATGTTCTCAGGATTAAACAAAGTAGCTCAGTGAATGACACATAAATAGAACACCAATATGAACTGCTATTAAATATTCTGCTAGAGTCAGTTAAAATCATCTAACTTTATTCACTGCCTCTATGAAGGGGTTTCCAATGTTCATTTCACAACATGCCTGAATGCTGCCAAATATCTGAAATTAACATATAAGTTCTCACTTTATATAATTTTGTCTTTTATATAACTTTTATTTTGTTCTTGTTATTAATAAATCCTAATTTAAATCTTTAATTATTAATTAATTAAATTTTCTAGAAACCAATTGGTGCTTGTAAACAATTTTAACACAACATAAACTAAAATATTTCTCTTTGAATCCATGTTGCCTTTAGGGCTGTCTTTCTAAATTTGCAGCATACAACATACTATTTCATCTTTCCAAAACTTACAATTATTCTAGAAGCACAAAATAACTCTTAAGTATAATAATCTGAAAAAGTTCCTTATCATTACACCTCAAATAGCATAGTACTTTTCTGTGTGCATAAACTGTCCTAGTCTTCTAGCCAAACTACTTCCCATTTCCCAGCCACATTATGTGTTTTGTGTCACATTATATTTGCAAGTCAGTGATGCTACTTGTTATCTATTTTCCTTTCATACCACTTGAGAACTGCTTAATTTTTATCGACAAGACTTCATCCATACTTTTGATTAGTCTTGCCACTACCCTATCCCAAACCAAATAACTATGTTTCTGTATTAAAATATTATTGCCTACTTTAATATGCCTATGATTTCAACATGATAGTTGATTATTCATGTGGTTTTTTTCATCATTAGCCATGAGATAGATGAGAACATATTTTCTACAACATTATAATCAAAGACAAACATATAATAATGAGCACAATGCATGAGTTCTTAATATTTGTTAAAGTTATCTTTATTGTAACTAGAATTGATATATCTTTTATCATCCAATAAAATCTTCATTTCATTCATTTTAATACTTCAATTATTTCAAATATACTTTAGGAAGTTTTTCTCCAATTAAATATTAAAAACTACCTTGTTATTTACTAAAAAAGTTCCACTTACTAAAACAAGACTTTTTAAATGACACAAATTTTGGATTCTAATTAATAATACTAATTGTCTTTACTTTAAAACTCAACATGAGCCTAGATTTGGGCTAATGTTGCACATTCATTATTTATTGCTGAAACTATTCAATGAGATTATGACTCTATTAAATCAGCAAACCAACAGAAATTTGTAGAATATGAATTAAAATGCCAGGTTACAGGCAGAAATTGCCAGGATCAAGATTTAAGCCCTCTGATTTACCATGATTCTAACTAAATTTCACTGACTTTTCTTGTCTATTAAATTTTATCAATAGACAATCTTAGCCAGATTCAACATAATAATTAAAGCAAAGTTTTGGTCATTCCAGATGAGTTGACTACATAGGGACATGATCAAAATTAGATGGCTTTAATTTGTACAAGCCAGAGAAATCTTCCCAAATTTCAGAAGAAGCTATTGACCATTGTCTGGATTTCTGCAGATAGAGGGCAGTTTATATTTCTACTCAGGACCAAGCATTCTGATCAAGAATTTTATAGTCAATAGATAATCCCTCCAGCAAGGTCTGCTTCTGAGTTCAGCCTCCTCCACAAAATAATCCTCCCAAATCATGGAAAAAGCACTGAGAACAGAGCTCAACTGTGAAGAGATGAGAAAAAGAATCTTCAGAGTTTCCACTTTTGTTCTTAACTGAGAGATGGTGCTCTTCCCTGCTTCTTTGAAACTTTTCAGCATTTTGTAAAACTTGACTTTGTATCTTGGAACTGGTATCTCTTCCCCATACCTAGCTTCAGAAGATTCCATAGGAGAAGCTTACAAGGATAAATAAATTTGACAAATGACATTATTTACATTGATAAATAATTCTTTAAGAGAAAATTAAGCTTTAAGCCATTGAAGAATGTTCAATTTATATTTGAGTGCCTTTTTTTTGAGAGATAAGATCATGCAATTGAAAGGGGACTTTGGACTTATAGATTGATCCGAGTATTTCTGATGCCAGAACTCTGATTCAGATGGAGTGCCCAGATCAGGACCTCTTAATATACTTTGAAACCATATTCAACACTTAGTATTTTAATGATTAATTATCCTTTATTTCAATATCAGTTTCTTCACATATTTGAATACAACTATCTTGTCTTTACTTTCTTTCTCTAAATCATATCTCACTAGAATAAACATTTCTTGCACTATCAAATAATTCTTATATCATTGTTCTGTGTTCTGCCTGAAGGTGTATGGCAGAGAGCATAATAGCAATTTGGGGGAGGCCTGACAGCATTAAGTGTTAATCTTAGTTCTTCCATTTACCAAATATGTAATCTAGTCACCATTGTTTTAGCTCTACAAACTGTCTACTCATTAACCAGATAAAGACTGTAAAACTAAGTTTCAATGTAGCTGTGAGGACACTGATACACTGAGGGCTCAACAAAGCATTTGTCACATACACATACACATCCACATATGGCAGTTCTTATATTATTTCACTATGGGAAAATTTAGAGTAAAGCTAAGGGGTCTGAAATTGGATTTTATATATAATCAAAAGCTTCCTTTCTTTAGTCTGAAAAGCTAACACATGAATAAGAAGCTTAGATTTTTTCATAGTGATTTAATCCTGACTGTAGGACCTGAGGGTGCAAATCCCATCAGATTTGTGGATCCAAACAGAAAAATGATTTTTACTTTTATGCTTTTGTTTGGGTACCATAAATATAATATCATCTCTGAAAAGTCCAAGAACATTTAAACAACAAAGTAATGAATAAATTAACAACCACTTTAAGCACTTTTATTAGATCTACCTGATCATAATAGTCCTGACAACCATTAATTCAGACAAATTACTGACTGCATAAAGAATCAAATAAATCAAACCCAATAGGTTAAAAAAAAAACACTTTGGCTCTGTTTATAAAATATCTAAGATTTATTCTGATTTATCATATTTTCAGAAATAAGAAAATTGAAACTTATGGTGGTTAATATGCTTAATTTTAAGATATAATGAAATGAAAAAGCAATCAGATCTCTCTCTGTTTTTAAACCCAGTTCATTTGGTGTTATATGACAATGCAACAAGTGATTGGCTCACTCAATTTGTGCAAACTGCTTGCCAAACTGAGGAATAACTCAAGGCAGACATTTGATTAAATTGTTTAATAGATTGTGATAGTCTATGATCCCATGAATATACATCCTCAGGGAATGAGTTGGGCATTTTATTCCAGAACCGTGGCCAGTATAATTAGCCCTGTCACCTTCTATTGTTCTAGATATTCCTGCTAATATATGTCCTAAGAAGGACATCTAGAGATAGCATATATTTAACTGAATCTGAGCAATATGGCAATGTACAAGAAGAATCATGTAAATTATTCTCATATAAGTTTCAACTAAAAAAGATAACATTGAAGTATGTGAAGACATTTATTTTTTGTATCTTTCTTTTCAACCACTGGCTGTAGTTTATGTGTGTGCTCAATGGAGGATCATGCATTGGAGAATGGTATCTGTCTGGAAAATAGAGGCTATTTCCTGGAAGAGAGAGTGCCAGCATAAGGAAACTCCTGAGCAAAGTTGTATCAAATCAATAATCAAACTAAAGGATTCACACACTTGCACATACAACTCCCAAAGACATCCCTTAAAAACAACATGCAGAGCCCTTTAGCTCCCACTAGTTTACTCTGTGCAATGTCTGCCATTTAGTTGCCAAAGCAGGATGAACTACAGCATTGTCACAGAGTTTTGGATTCTGGGCCTCACAAGAAATACTGGACTCCAGGGAGTTCTGTTCATTACCTTTCTCTCCATATATCCCATGGCTTTTCTTGGCAATGTGTTCATTGTCATTGTCATAACTTCTAACACTTCCTTACATAACCCCATGTATCTCCTTCTTGTGGCCCTGGTTATTGTGGGCATTGTCTGCACAACAAGCATCATCCCAAACTTGCTGGGGATCATGGTAATGTCAGATAAGACCATTTCACATGGAGGCTGAATGTCTCAGCTCTTCTTATGTGGTCCCTTGGAGCTGAGATGGTTCTCTTTTGCAACTATGTCCTATAACCACTACATATCCATCAGTATCCCTCTTTGCTATGGCAATTTTATTAACCACAATATGTGTACTGCCCTGCTCAGCATTGTCATGGCTATTGCAGTAACCAATTCCTGTATTAACACAGGTCTCATCCTGAAGCTGACTTTCTGTGGGCCAAGTAGCATTGACCATGTCTTCTGTGAGAGTCCTCTGTAATTGGCTTTGTCCTGAAGCCCTGTGAAAATCAAAGAGGTGATCATGTATGTAGCTGACATTACCCTGGCTGTAGGTGACTTCATCCTCACCAGAATCTCCTGTGATTTTATCATTGCTGCTATTCTCTGCATCTGCTCAGCAGAGGGCAAGAAAAAGTTCATTTCAGCATGTTCATCTGACCTCATAGTGGTTACCCCTACTTTTCCCCTGTTATCTACGCCTATATGCATCCTGCCTCTAGCACACTTTTGAAAGGGATAGGGTAGTAGTTGTACTCTACACTCTTGAGACTCCCACGTTAAATCCAATTGCTTATAGTTTCTGGAACAAGGACATGCAAACAGGGGTTAGGAATGTGTCTGTATTTCTGAAACATTAGTGGTTTCAAGATGAACCTCAGCTTTCTAGTCTAGAATCATGTCCTAGAATATCTAATATTTTACTAAATTTTCATAGCTGCCTCCACCCCTAAATTTCTCATGTCCACTTTAAGAGTCAGTAGATTTCATTTCACTGTAAGCCACTTCCTTAGCACTTCTTTTCTATCATACACTTATTATTTACCATTCCAACGACATTGATTACTGCTCATCATTTTACAGGTTTATAAAGTGTTCTGTTTCTGAAAACTTTAAAAAATAGTCATAATGGATTAAAATCTCTCTCCTTTTCCTACTCTGTTCCTGGTATTCTCAATGTCTCCACAAATTCCATATGCTACACCTTTATGATAGTTCATTCAAATAGCATAAAGAAACAGTCCTTCTGTTATTACAGAGTTAAATATTTTGTGAATCCCACTGCAATGAAGGAAACAGCACAAAAATTGGGGAAAATGGTATGTTTCAAAGAAGTCATTGGAAGGAAGTCATTTGTTATTATGTCAGGTGGTTTAGAAAAGGATCAAGGAAGCAATGATTTTCCTTGGATTAGATGCTGACAGAAAACAGGGGCAATTGTATTTAGGCTACAGGAGAAATGAAACATGCTAAAGCTGTAATTGATAGAGAAGCTGCAGTCACTCATTTTAGCTGGAAGAAGAGGATTTTAGTTATCCTGGGGCTTAGGCAGTGTTCTTGTTTTCATCTTAGCTTAGGAAAGTCAATGGACTGAACTTACTTCTGTCTTGCACCAATGAAGTGACCTTTGCTGATGTTAAGAGAATTTTTTTTTCAAAGAATTGGTGGGCAAACACCATGGCCTAAACATTTGAACAAGTCCAACTTAGTTGACAGCTGTCAGAAGCTGCTTTGTTTTTCTTTTGTCACTTATTTAAAGTTTGGCCCACAGATGACCTTCTCCATTAGGTTTTCTTCCTTGTCAAAGAAAGTCACAGGAAAGTTAATTCAACAGCACATATTACTTATGTTACAGAGAATGATTGTTAAACCACTGCCTGAATGTGTTCCCTTTTCTGAAATCATATACTTATAACAAGGTTGGAAAGACTGAGCCCATCATCTGAAAACTTCAAATTTGCTTTTATCCAGATTTTTTCATTGTAAGTGAAAAATTTTCAGAGGACTTATTTTGAACCCTTTTTCCATTGCGACTTGCATTTTGTAATATGAGTATAAAGGTCTACCACATTAATATATTTTGTACTAACTTATACATTTCTCTACCTAACCTATTATACTGCAGCAAATGCCTCACAAACCATAGAAGAGAAATAACTTTATGTATATCTAATTGTCTACATTATTTGTATGTATGTTATTTACAGTTTCTTGCCCAGAACTTTATACCCCTTAGTAAAGTAAACATGAACATTAAGTTTTTACCAATCATTTTAAGTTTCAGAGTTAGGCAACAAGAGACGTTATTTCTTTATGATTTCTGTGCGATTGCTATAATATGTAAATTAATATATTAATTTGGAATGAGGAGAGTTATTGTATATAATGGATTTGACATTCACCGTATCTGATATTTTAATAGCGCATAATAAATTCACCAGAATGGACAGGGCTAGTTTGCCTAGAGTGCTATGATAATATGGCATCTAATCTGGGTTTGGTACTCATTTAGGTTATTTAGATTTCACTAAGTGATATGTTATTGTATTGAAATAATTCGTGGGACAAATTCTGGGTAAGTTTCCCACATATTTAGCTGTAAATCGCAGAATCCTGCCACAATCCTTTGAAGCCAGTAAGAAAACTTAGGACTCAGCAATAGAAGTCTGGTATTAGGCAGTCACTGGTGTCCATGGCAATTCTATGGTGCCACAAGAGAACTAGCCTTCTTAAATCTTCTTGATCTGGCATTGTTTTCTCTAGGACTATAACCATGATGCAAGCAGAATGAAGGCTAAAAAATGAAGATAACAAAGGGCAGGTGAGGTTTTGTTTATTCTTTTTTTAAGGGCCAATATAGATTGGCCATCTCAATCTGTAAAGACTGATAGAAGAGCACATTTTGAAACTAGCATATGGCATCCCTGAACAAATTTGGAGTTAATGTTCAAGGAAATGGAAAGAAGTATTCATATTATACTGGTTACTAGTAATATCTGCTAAAATAAATATATCACAAATGTAGAGCAGGGCCACTGAATGCATGAATTAAATATGGATTGAGAGAGGGATGATGATAAAAATGAGCACACCATCATAATACAAACTTTACTATTCCACTAGTGGAGGCCATAAGATTTGTTACAATTTGATATGATTTTGCTTTCCAAAAAAAGACATTCACAGTTTTTTCCTTTTGTTTTTGCACAGGTAAAGAGCAATGTTGGAATTTAGATAATTAGCAAAAAATAGAGGTTTCTTTGTAACACATATTGGAGTCAGAAGACTGGCTGTGGGGTGAGTTCATTTACAACAGATGTTTTACTAGACAGTCACGTGGACAAATATCTGTACAGGGAAGATATGATTTTTGTTGTCTTCTCTAGGAAAATAGTAGACCATTCTTCTGATTAAAAATATTGAGATTTCAAAACACTCTAAAAAGTAATTAATATAAAAGCATATTTATAGCCAGAATTCAGCAAAAGAAAGGGAGCTCAAGCTTTGGGTTTTTAGTTCCAGGTTCAACCTCAGTTTGCATAGTTCCAAAGAGATGGAATGTTGCTTACATTCCAGAGTAAGTTATTAAGTCAGTTTCAAAACTTTTGAAAGACTAAAAAGAATAATTAAACTATGAGCCATAGTATGTGATTTTTCTAGATGAGTGGACAACATTTTAAAAATTATGACCTTCTGAAACAACTTTTTGACTATCACACAAATATTTTCTGTTTATATTATACAATATTTAGGAATATCTGTAAAAGCCATGCATCTGAAAACGCTTCCATGTCTTTGAAATTCTTACCTCATGGTTGGTGACTAGTGAATCAAAGGGCTGGTTTTAAGTGTACTATAATATTTAAATTCACTGATTTGCAGAGCTGAAAGTAACACCTCAGGAAGTATTTCATATCAAAACAGAACAAATACATCCCTGATTGTGTTTACTAAATCATGATAATAATTTGTCACTAACTTTCCACACTTACGCAAACATGTTGAAATTTGGTCTTAAAAATAAATCAGAAGCTTTGCAGCTTGTTTCCTTTATAATGGGTAGAAAGGCTTTTTGGGCCTCTTTTTTGACAATTTAAAATGAATTTAGAAAATTGTGTTTCTAAGTTTACGTATGCATACAAGACATTTCAGAGATTCGCTTACATCATTTTCGCCAACAAAGTTGCATAACGGCAAATATATTTCCAATAATTACTCTTTAAATTTCCCTCCAGGTTTAAGTTTTACAGAACTCTGAGCAAGGAAGCGTGCAAATGTCGTAAATTTTGAATTAAAAAAATTTAAGTAAAAATGTCATATATTAAAATTACTTCAACTGACTTGAAAACAAAGTAACTTCACTGTACATCTTTAATGTGATATAACCTAAATACAAAAAAATTGCAAATAATGTTCATGCTGTTTTTACTATCAGTAGGTGTGTAATTGTGAGGTAAAATATGTCAACTCTTCAATATAAACTATACAGTTTCATCAACAATAACATTGCGTAATTAAAAAAAATGCAAGAACTTTAAAATGTTTATTTTAAAGTTAAATAACAGAAACATACTTTCTGTTTCAGTCGCCTACAAAAGGTTTAGAAATAATGATCAATGCAAAATAGTGAGTACTCTAACCTTGAAACTGGTATTTAAAAACTAGCTCCTGAGCACATAAGCATAGGGCTGGGTGGGGAGCACGAGGTGCAGGGGACGAGCACCGGGGAAGAGCCAAAATTTCCGAGTCGGCCCAGCAGGGACTACACTTCCCGACGGCCTCCGCGGCGGCTGTGGCAACGTCCCCCGGAAGTGCAGCCTGCAACTTCCGCTGCTGCGTGAGGCGAGCGGAAACGGAAACAGGACGAGCTGCGGGAGGCGGGACCTGACGAGGTAGCCCGGCTGCTGCGCGTCGAGGAAGCGTTTGTTGGCAGAACCTGTTGTGTATGAAAGCAGGACCAGATGAGGGCAGTCCCCGCCAATTTCCCCCTTTGAGGGAGGGACTGTTAAACCTGAAGTGTTTCTTCCAGAAGAATACTCAATGACACTGTTAATGTACGTTTCTTGACCAAAATTTATCACCCAAAAATAGACCAGTTAGGAAGAATATGTTTAAATAATTTGGAAGACGAGGGTCGCTAGCACCGCCTATCCGCACAGTTCTGCTATCAATCCAGGCTTCAAACGCTCTCAATCCAGGAGGTCCGTTAGCAAATGTTGTAGCGGAGCAGTGAAAGACCAACGAAGACCAAACCGTAGGAATGCTGGACCATGGACTAGGCTGTGTGCCATGAAGAATATTTAAATGATCTGAGCATCAAGTGTGCTTCACTTCTCCTGTTCAGCTTCTGTCCTTTTGTTTGCATTTGATGGGCACAGTCTTAGAAGAAACATTACAGAAAAAAGTCGCAGACGTCTTCACTCCTTTGGTGATTCAGTGCACATTAGTAAATCTCTTCTGATTCTCTGTTGCAAAGCATGAGCAAAGGCTAGAAATATCGTTTGGAATGTTGTGCAGCAACAAAAGCAGTGGCCCCTCCTCTTACTCGTTTCCCCCATCGTAGTTTAAGTATAAAGCACTGTGAGTGAAAGTAGTTGTCTGGGTTGGCTGCAGGGGAGTGGGTGTTTTTCATTATTTTTATTTTTGAGGAGGGAGTTTTGTCTTAATTTTATGACCTTTCTAGCCTCACCCCTTTTATAGTGATCAAATTAAATGCATCGGTTAAAAGCAGCTAACCAGTTTTTTTTAGAATATACCTTCTAGCCAAGTCTAACTTCATTGGATACTAGATAGACAAGCTTGATTGTTTGAACCAAAATGGGAACACTAAACAAATATCAAAGCCCTCACTAATAACATTGAGACTTTGATGGCCTTTTCTTAGTTTTTGGTTGAAAACTTCATATGTGATCAACAGTGTATGTTATTAAGAAACACTGATGTGATAATCATTTGGGGTTTGCTGAGGTATTTATTAGTCTTGCTTATAGACCTGATGGGCAGATCTTAAGCAAGCAGTTTGCATAAGTCTTCTTAGAAAAGATTTCCTCAAACTTTGATAACATCAGATCTCAACTAATGATTCTTGCTTTCATCCTTGCAACATTTGCCATGGGAACTTTTTTATTCTTTAATTTGTTATTCAGTAAATTTTTATTAATTGCCAGTTTCTCCCCCTTTCTGACACCCCCCCCCACAAAAGCATACTTCCCTACACCTCTGTGTCTGAGTCCTGATTCTTGTTATTTTTAGCAAGTCATAAATGAAGCCAGTCCTAAGTATAAAAATGTTAACCTGCAGGTTGGAACCTTTGTCTCTTGCAGTGTAAGAAATGGGTATTATACACATTTGAATTTTCCACACTCTTATTCTTGTAACTTCTGGAGTTTCTTCAGAATGTGGTGTATTTTATTGTGATCCAATGTAAGATAAAGAATTATCTATTAAAATACATTACAACATACAAAAGCTCTTGATGACTGGAAACTGATATCCTTCCAAATAAATATGTTGCTTGGTAACAAATGTTAGTTCAATTTACAATAAAACTGTTCATAACCTTCATGTTATACATTGAAAACTTACTACTATCAGATATCCCTTATAAAAATTCTTGGGTTGTTTAGAGGGCATCTTTGGCTGTACCTAAGGAAACTGAATCTTGTGCTAGTGCTTGAATGAGCACTTTACAAGACTTCATGCAGGTAAATAAGTGATTAGCTTCTATTTACTGTAGGTAGCATGCTCAAGTTAATAATAGCTACTGTTGCATAATTATTGCAAATTATAATTTCAAATATTTCTATTTCACTACGAAAATATTTCTAAAGACTGATATCTGCAAGATCATAGAAGTGCAAAAAAGAGTAAATCACCGTTTTTGTTTTGAATACATTCATTTCTAATTTTATGGCATTTTACATTGTAGTTTTGATTGGAGTACACATTGTTTTGATAAGTTGCTCAATCAGTGGAAATTGGCATGAAGCAAGCCTGCCAGTGTATTTGCTGAGCTTCTTTAAGACTGGCTTTGGGAGAAGCCAACAGAGGTCGAAAACAAGCAGCTTCAATTGGTCTGTGGACCTGAATTCTCTGGCACATGCAGTGTGGTATAAAATTTTGAATTAGATGCCAGCATTTTTTAAAATTAGGAGATTCACATGAAAATTCAGAATTCTAGTGTCTTTTGGACAATCTAAAGATCTGGCGACAGTAGACCTACCTTTTTGCATGATACCAACTGGGAGAAGCTGAGTAGCAGGGACAGTAAGATGAACATATCATTCTTTTGTCCAGTTACTCCTCATTTGACTAGATGCCCTCCCAGCCCACTGGCTCCCTTTATCTTGTCCCCTCATAAGCCTTTGAACTTTAGAACTGTCATAAAAAAATCCAGAATGTCTGAAATTATATAGGGCAAAGAGTTTATTTTATTTTTTTAGTACAAATAAATGGAAAGAAAATTTTAAAAGGCAGGGAAATTGCTAAAGATTAATTTAAGAAACTTAAATCAACAAAATGTCTGGAGCTTGTTTTGATTTTGATTGAAGAAAAGGAAAGTAAGTAGATCGTTTTTGTACAACTGAAGCAATTTGACATAGTGATAATGAATAATAAAGGATTATTGTTGTACTATTGAAATGTGACAATTTTTATTTTATAAATTTGAGTCCTAAATTTTATGAGATGCATGTTGAAATATCAATCCAGTTGGGATGTGAAGAATGGGTGCTTGTCTTAGTTTGGGAGGTGGGGCTGCTTTGAGAAATATTGCAAACTGGTTGGTTTCAACAACAGGAATTTTGGCTAACTGGTTTTTGACAAGGGGGCAAAGGCCATTCAATTGGGCAAGAATATTATTGTCAATGAATGTTGCAAGGAAAAACTATATGTCCAGTTACAAAAACAAAACAAAAAACAAAGGAGGAGAATCGCTACTTCACATTGTGTACAAAAGTAAACACAAAATGGATCAGAGACCTAAATATAAAAGCCAAAGCTATCAAACTTCTAGAAGAAAATGTAGGAAACCATCTTGAGGACTTCTGTTGGACCATATGTTCTTAGACTTTACCTCCAAAGAAAAAACAATGTTACAAAAAACATAGTCAAATTTAATCTCATCAAGATTAAAAACTTTTGTGCATCAAAGGGCTTTATAGTAATGGAAAATGACATCCTACACAATGGGAGAACATACTTTGAAATGACATATTTAATAATGGTTTAGTGCCCAGAAAACATAATAAAATTCTTCAAGTTAAGGCCAAAAAGACAAACAATACAATGAAAAAAAATGGGCTAAAGTGTTGAATAGACATTTCTCCAAAGAAGATATATAAATATCCAAAAAGCACATGAAAAGATAGTCAACATCATTTGTGATCAAGAAAATGCATATCAGAAACACAATGAGATGCTATTTCACACCCCTTAGAATAGCTGCTTTAAAAAAAACATAACAGAAAATTGCAAATTTTGGAGGGAATATGGAAAATAAAAACACTCTTCATTCATTGCTGTTGGCAATGTAAACTGGTGCAACTACTCTTGAAGACAATTTTGCAGTTCCTCAGAAAGTTAGTTGTAGAACTGCCATATGATCTAGCAATCCTATTACTAAGAATGTACCCAAAATAATTGAAAGTGGGTACTTGAAAAGATATTTGCCCATCAATGTTCATGGTGGTATTTTTCACAACTGCCAAAAGATGGAAGCAAACCAGTTTTCCATTAACTGATGCCTGGATAAACAAAATGTGGTGAATACCTACAATGGAATATTATTCAGCCATCAATAGTCATAAAAACGCAATGAAATTCTGATACATGTGATAATATGGCTGAACTTTTAACATATCACCTTCAATGAAGTAAGCTAGAAAAAAAGTGTATGCTCTCACTAGTACAAAATAGTTAAAACAAGCCAACTTATAATGTCAGAATCTGGAATGTAGGTTATCAGGAGATTGGATGGGGATAAGGAAAAGGGTTCTTATTTGGACAGGCATAAATGATTTGGTAATGGATGGTGATGATGATAGCTTAACATTGTGAATGCAATTCACAAAACAAAAGGAGAAATATTAGATTGTATATATGGTAATAGAGCAAAAATTTAAACACAAGAGCCATTGAACTGCACTACACAATGAACTGTATGTTCAACTATATACTTTATATTTAATAGTACAATTATAAAAATGTGCTTTCATCAATTGTAGCAAATATTCTACACCAATGCATGGAGTTAATTTTAAGGTGGCATATGGGAATCAAGAGGAGCAGAGAAACTTAGTCCTTTGGGTGAGAAACTGGAAAACTATCTATAGATTTTTGAAAGAAGGGGGAAAATGTGTAATTTAACACTATTGTTAAGAATGAAAAATTTTTAATTTTTCCTATCATTTTTATCTGAATTAGTTATAAGGCTATGCACACACTGTTTCATGACTACTAAATGTTTTGTTGAATTATCTTTGTTCTTCCCCCTTTATAACAATATGGTATTAATCTGACAGTAATGTAATTCCAGTTATCTAGAGATATTTTGTCTAGCTTACAATTCTGTGCTATTTTAAAATATCTCCTTCTAATCTCATTTTAATGGGGGGGGACAAAAGTCACTTTTTAAGTAGTGAACAATTAAATGATACAGAACATAATTTCTATTATTTTGGTAATTTAATTATATTCCACCACTATACATATCCAACAAATGATAAACTTCTTTTCATCAGAAAGTGTATGACATTTAAAAGATTTTTGGATTTTTCTCTTTATATGGAGCT
>PVIY010041824.1:0-21376 GCA_004026745.1 Myrmecophaga tridactyla | reverse complement strand
ATGTTCTACTCATCTGTTGACAAGGTAGATAAAAGGAGCATCAGACACAAGGTTTTCACAATCACACAGTCACATTGTGAAAGCTATATCATTATACAATCATCTTCAAGAAACATGGCTACTGGAACACAGCTCTACATTTTCAGGCAGTTCCCTCCAGCCTCTCCATTACATCTTGAATAACAAGGTGATATCTACTCAGTGTGTAAGAATAACCTCCAGGATAACCTCTCAACTCTGTTTGGAATCTCTCAGCCATTGACACTTTATCTCATTTCACTCTTCCCCCTTTTGGTCGAGAAGGTTTTCTCAATCCCTTGATGCTGGGTCTCAGCTCATTCTAGAGTTTTCTTCAATCCCTTGATGCTGAATCTCAGCTCATTCTAGGATTTCTGTCCCACGTTGCCAGGAAGATCCATACCCCTGGGAGTCATGTCCCATGTAGACAGGGGGAGGGTGGTAAGTTTGCTTGCTGTGTTGCCTAGAGAGACAGGCCACATCTGAGCAACAAAAGAGGTTCTCTTGGGGGTGACTCTTAGGCCTAATTTTAAGTAGGCTTGACCTATCCTTTGTGGGGTTAAGTTTCATATGAACAAACCCCAAGACTGGGGGCTCAGCCTATAGCTTTGGTTGCCCACACTGCTTGTGAGAATATCAAGAATTCAACTTGGGGAAGTTGAGTTTTCCCCAAATTCAGCAAATTTTAAAAGCAATTATATATATATACCATGACTGAGAGGGGTTTATTCCAAGGATACAAGGCTGATTTAATATTTTAAAATCAACCAATTAACCCATCATGATCATTGATCATATTGATCAGTGCAGAGAAAGAATTTGACAAACTTCAACACTCATTTATGCTAAAAAAAAAAATGGGAAAAATATGTACAGAGGAGAACTTCTTTAACTTGATAAAAAGTGTTCTAGTTTGCTAGCTGCTGGAATGCAATATACCAGAAACGGAATGGCTTTCAAAAAGAAGAATTTAATAAATTGCTAATTTACAGTTCTAAGGCCGAGAAAATGTGCCAATTAGAACAAGTCAATAGAAATGTCCAATCAAAGGTATCCATCCAGGGAAAGATACCTTGGTTCAAGAAGGCCAATGAAGTTCAGGGTTTCTGTCTCAAGTGAGAAGGCCCATGGTGAACACAGTAGGGGCTTCTCTCTCGGCTGGAAGGGCACATGGCGAGCAAGGCATCATCTGCTAGCTTTCTCTCCTGGCTTCCTGTTTCATGAAGCTCCCTGGGAGGCGTTTTCCTTCTTCATCTCCAAAGGTCACCGGCTATGGGCTCTGTATTTCTCGTGGCTATGTCGTTCTTCTCTGCTGTCTCTGAATCTACCATTCTCCAAAATGTTTCCTCTTTTATAGGATTCAGAAACTTATCAGGACACACCCAAATGGGTGGAGAACAGTTAACAACCACTCTTGATTAAATCACATCTTCAGGGAGATGATCTGATTACAGTTTCAAACATACAGTATTGAATGGGGATTATTCTGCCTTTATGAAATGGGATTTAGATTAAAACATGGCTTTTCTAGGGAACATACATCCTTTCAAACCAGCACAAAGAGCATCTATAAAAATACAGCTAATATTATACTTCACAGTGAAAAGCTGAATGCTTTCTCCCTAAGATTGAGAGCAAGGCATGGATGTCTACTCTCATCACTATTATTTAACATACTAAAGGAATTTCTAGCTAGTACAATAAGGCAACAAAAGGAAAGCAGATCAGAAAAAGAAAACATAAAATTGTCTCCATCTGCAAATGACATGATATAGAAAATCCCAAGGAATCTAAAAGTAAAACAAAATTAAAACACCCCTAGAACCAATAAGTGAATTGAGTCTACCAGTATCACAGGATACAAGAAAGGCATCCAAATATCAATTGTATTTATTTATACAAGCAATGGACATGTGAACACCAAAATTAAAAATACAGTATCACTTACAATCACTCAAAAAATGAAATTCTCAATGTACATCTAACAAAACAGGTATAGAAGTTGTATACTTAGAACACACAACAGAATCAAAGAAGACCTAAAGAAGTGGAGAGACCTACAATGTTCATGGATTAGAAGATTCAACATATTAAAGATGTCAGTTCTCCCTAATTTTATATACATGCTTAATGTACTTCCTATAAAAGTCCAAGCAAGATTTTTTACAGATATGGACAAGACTATTCTAAAATTTATATGTAAAGGCAAAAGAGAGAGAGAGAGAGAATAGCTAAAAACAGTTTTGAAAAAAAGAAGAAAATGGGAAGAATCATTCTGCCCAATTTCAAGACTTATTACACAGCTACAGTTATCAAGACTGTGTGGTATTGACAGAGGGATAGACACATAGGTGAACAGAATAGAGAACCTAGAAATAGGTCAACACAAATATGCCCATCTGATTTTTGACAAAGATTCAAAAGCAATTCAATGGAGAAAAGAAATCCTTTTCAACAAATCAGCTGGAGTAATTAGAAATCCAAAGGCAACAAATGATTCTAATCTAAGTCTCACTACTAATACAACACTAATTCAAAATAGGTCATGAATTTAAATGTAAAAAATAAAACTACAGAACATTTAGGATAAAAAAGGAGAAAATATTTGAGATCCAGGGCTAGAAAAAGAGTTCTTAAACTTGATACCAAAAGCATAATCAAAACATAAAAATTAATAAATTGGGCTTCATCAAATTTAAAATTTTTGCTCTGCAAAAGACCCTGTTAAAAGGATGAAAAGACAAGCTATAGAGAGAAGGAAATATTCGCAAACTAAATATCTGACAAAGGACTAGTATCTCGAATATGTAAAGAATTATGAAAACTTAACAATAAAAAAGCAAACAATTCAATTATAACATAAAAGACATGAGGACATATTTCACCAAAGTAGGTATACAGATAGTAAATAAGCACATGAAAAGATGTTCAACATCACGGGCCATAAGGGAAATGCAAGTTAATACCATTACAAAACCCACTAGAAAGTCTAAAATGGAAAAGATTGATTCTACCAACAATATGGATGAATCTAAAAAACATGCTAAGTGAAAAAAGTCAAACACAAAACACAACATATTATATGATTCCATTTATATGAAATTCTAGAGAAGACAAAACTTTAGTGACAGAAAGCAGATTATTGGTTGCCAGGTGCTAGGGCTGGGGGAAGGGATTGACTGCAAAGGGGCAGGAAGGAACTTTGTGGGATAATGGGAATGTTTTATAACTTGATTGTGGTAATAGCTACATGACCATATATATTTGTCAAAATTCATTGAACTATATACTTTAGTGAATTTTATTGTATGTAACTGATATCTCAATAAAATAGTTTTATAAAAATTAATGCATGGGTCAAATAGCAGATTGGGCACAGCTGAAGAGAAAAGCAGTAAACTGCAAGATAAATTTGAAGAAATTACCAAAATGTAGAGCAAAAAGACAATGAGATACATGATATTGAAGAGGTTAAAAGATAAAGAAGAGAGTGACACCATTGACATGGCAACACAAGACATCCCCTGGAAACATCTCCCCTCAGAATCAACAAATAAAATAATAAATTCCACTTGATTAGAACTCTGGAGGATGATAGAGACTGGAGAAGGACCCCACAAATGCCAAACCAAACAAAAAGAAAAATACTCTTCAAGATCAGGCAGGAGATTTCCCTCCCAGACTCACCATTTCAGACCCCCTCGCTTGGTCCTTTGCAGCTTGAAAGTCACACAGAGGTAGCATAGCCCGAGTCCCCCCTACTGTAGGTGCAGACTACAGAGCCAGTCACAGAGCAAGTTAGAACCCTACACATATCCAGGCACAGGGACCCAATTTCACAGACACCCAGGGCAGAACAAAAGCTCCTGAGGAGTGCTACATACAAAAGGGCCCCCAGGGGAAATAAATGAGATAGAGAGAGAAAACACAGCAGAACTGTTGGCAAGAGGTGTGCACACTCAATCCAGACCATTTGCTGGTCCACCTAAACGCAAAACAGACTTTTCTGGATTGACCCACCTTTCTGGAATCACCCCATTTTTATCCCCAAGAAGGGATACTCTAATGGAGAAGAAACCAGAGGCAGAAAAGTATCACAAGAAAAAAAGGGAGTGGGAGACTGAGTTGCTGTAAGACAGGATGGATCCCGTAATTGAAGAGTATAAGGAAAGAGGGACACTGAGTGAGGGAGCGAATTTAAACAAATCATAGGAGCTGGGGAAAAATTCTGTACAAAAACAAACAGAACCCATCAAGATTTACAGAGAAGGAACTGGTAAGGGAGCTTTTTCCTGTAGGTGAAATAATTGCACAAAACACACAAATTTAAAAATGTTATCACATATCTAAGGCAAGAAATGGATGAAGAAGAGTTAAGAAATCTGAACAGTTAAACATGGGCTACCCTAAAGGTCCAGAATAATTTGGACCAAGTATCAAAGAAGAGCTTTAATACAAAGGCAATCAACAATAAATCCCTAGAGAAAAGAGAGAAACTGATCTTCAGAGATAACACATAAAAATATGCTGATGCCCAGATATCAGCAAAAAATTACAAGCCACTAAGAAACAGGAAGATATGGCTCAGTCGAGGAAAGAAATTAAAACTTCAGATGATTTCTTTCTAAAAACTAATCAAAGAAGTTCAAACAAATCTCTTAGTCAATTTGAGGAGATGAAGGAAAATATGGATATTTTTATTAAGAAGACAATGCATGAGCATAAAGGAGAATTTGAAATTATAAAAAGAAACATAGCAATTCTTGCCTGTCACACAGGAGATCCAGGTTTGATTCCCAGCCCATGCACTTCCCAAAACAAACAAAAAATTCAACAAATGGTGCTGCAATTACAGGATACTCACATGGAAAAAGAATGAAATGTGACCCTGCCATACAGCATATAAAAAAAAAAAAACAGACAACAGAATTATGGGGATGAAAAGCACAATAATGAAGATAAAAATACACTACAGGCATATAACATCAGACTTGAACAGGTAGAAGAAAGCATCCATGAACTAGAAGGCAGGACTATCAAAATCATATAGTCAGAAGGACAGATAGAGAATATAATAGAAAAAAAAAGAGCAGTGTCTCGGGGATTTGAGTGACAGCACGAAGCATAGAAATGTACACCTCATGCGTGTCCCAGAAGGAGACAAGAAGGAAAAAGGAGTAGAAAGAATATTTGAGGAAATAATGGCTGAAAAATTCCCAACTCTTATGAAAGACATATATATACATGTCCAAGAAGTGCAATGTACTCCAAACAGAATAAACCCTAATAGACCTATTCCAGCACACATACTAACCAAAATTCCAAATGTCAAAAATAAAGACAGAATTCTGAAAGCAGTAAGAGAAAAATGATTTAGCACATACAAATGATCCTCAACAAGAGTAAGTACTGATTTCTCATAAAAAAACATGGAAGCAAGAAGGCAGTGGTATGATATATTTGAGCTACTGAAAGACAAAAACTTTGAGCCAAAAATTCTTTATCTAGTAAGACTGTCCTTCAAAAATGAGGAAGAGTTTAAAATATTCACAGAAAAACAGAAACTGAGAGAGTTTATCAACAAAAGACCTGCCCTAGAAGAATTACTAAAGGGAGTCTTCAGGTTGAAAGGAAAAAAAGACAAGAGAGAGCAGCTCTTGTGTGAAGAAATGAAGTTCTTCAGTAAAACTAACTGTGCCAGTTGAAAGGATGTATGTACCCTAGAAAAACCATGTTTTAATCCTAATCTCATTTTGGAAATCCCTGCCATTTCTTCTAATCCCTAGTCAGTACTGTATGTTTGAAACTGGAATTAGATCATCTCCCTGGAGATGTGACTCAATCAAGAATAGTTGTCAAGATGGATCAGGTGGAAACGTGTCTCCACCCATTTGGGTGGGTCTTGATTATTTTACTGGAATCCTATAAAAGAGGAAACATTTTGGAGAAAATAAGAGATTCTGAAAGAGTAGAATGACGTAGCCATGAGAAGCAGAGAGTCCACTAGCCAGAGACCTTTGGAGATGAAGAAGGAAAATGCCTCCCAGGGAGCTTCATGAAACAGGAAGCCAGGAGAGAAAGCTAGCCTTCATCAGCCTGTTTGAACCAAGGTATCTTTCCCTGGATGCCTTAGATTGGACATTTCAATAGACTTGCTTTAATTGGGACATTTCCATGGCCTAAAACCTGTTAACTTGCAACTTATTAAATTCCCCTTTTTAAAAGCCATTCCATTTCTGGAATGTTGCATTCCAGCAGCTAGGAAACTAGAACACTAAATAAAAGAGTAAATCCAAAACCCAATAGTACTATACTCTTAATATACAACTCCACTGTTTAATTACTATAAGAGTCAGAATACAACTGAACAAGAAAAAGACATATTTCCTGATAATAGACATGAAAAATATAAAGAGGTAATGTGGACCAAAATCAACATAAAGAGGTGAAACCTGGATATGGGAACTGAGAACGTATATGCTATTGAAGTTATCTTGGTATCTTTTCAAATTAGTAGCTTATAGATATAGGTTGTGTAATACAAATCTCAGAGTAAGCACAAAGAAAGTGGTTTTAAAATAAATAGGAAAAAAATGAAAAAGGCATCAGTCAGATACATTACAAAAGTTCAACTACATATAAAAGGCAGTTGCAACAAAGGAAAAGCAAGAGAGAGAAAAGATATGACATATAAAAACCAAAGGATAAAATGATTTAAATAAGTACTGCTTTACAGTAATAATGCTAAATGTTAATGGATTATACTCCTTTATATCAAAAGACACTGATTGGCAGCATAATCCAACCATATGTTATTTACAACAGACTCACCTTAAACCCAAAGACAAAAATAAGTTGAAAGTGAAAGAATAGGAAAAGACATTTCATGCAAATAGTAACCAAAAAGGAGCTGGGGTAGTCATACTAACGTTGGACAAAATATATTTTCATTCAAAAGCTGTTATAAGAGTAGAAATGTACATTATATATTAATAAAAGACACAATCCACCAAGAAGAAATAACAGCCATTAGTATGTATGCACCGAACCACAGTGCCCCCAAAATACATGAGACAAACATTGTCAGAACTGAAGGGAGAAATAGACATCTCTATAATAATATTTGGAGACTTCAATACACCACTCTCATCAAGAGATAGATAGACTCTCTAGACAGAAGATCAATAAGGAAACAGAGAACTTGAATAATATGATAAAAGAACTAGACCTAACAGAACCTTTCATCCCAAAACAGCAGGCTAGACATTCTTCTCAAGTGCACATGGATCATTCTCCAGGGTAGACCACATATTGGGTCACAAAACTAGTCTCAATAAATTTAAAAAGACTGAAATAATACAAAACATCTTCTCTGACCATAATGTAAAGAAGCTGGAAATCAATAACATGGAGAACTAGAAAGTCCACAAATTTATGGAAGTTAAACCACCAATTGGGTCAAAGAAGAATTGCAAGGGAAATATCTTGAGATGAATAAAAATGAGACCACAATGTACCAAAACTTATGGGATGCAGTGAAATTAGTGCTGAAAGGAAATTTATAGCCCTAGATACAAAAGAAGAAAAAGCTAAAAATCAAAGACCTTACTGCACACCTGGAAGAACAAGAAAAAGAAGCACAAACTAAACCAAACAGAAAAAAAAAACACAAAAAACAAAGATGAGAGTAGAAATAAATGAAATTGAGAATTAAAAAAAATAGAATTAGCAAAAACAAAAGTTGATTCTTGGAAAAGATCAATAAAATTGACAAACCCTTAGCTAGACTGACAAAGGAAAAAAGAGATTATACAAACAAATAAAATCAGAAATGAGAGGGATGACATTACTACTGACCCCACAGAAATAAAAAGAATCTTAAGAGGATACTGTGAACAACTGTATGCCAACAAATTACAGAACATAGATGAAATGGACAAATTCCTAGAAACACATTGACTCCAGAAGAAATAGATCTCAACAGACCAACTGCAAATACAGAGATTGAATCAGTCAACAAAAACCTCCCAACTAAGAAAGGCCAAGGACTAAATGGCTTCACAGGTGAAGTCTATCAAGAATTCCAAAAAGAATGAATACCAATCCTGCTCAGACTCATTCAAAAAATTGAACAGAAGGGAACACTATCTAACTCATTCTACAAAGCCAAGTCACCTAATACCAGATAAAGATACTACAAGAAAGGAAAATTACAGACCAAGTTCTCTCATGAATGTAGTTGTAAAAATCCTCAACAAAATATTTGCAAATAACATCCAACAGCACTTTAAAAGAATTATATACTATGATCTAGTGGGTTTTATACCAGGTATGCATAAGAAAATCAATTAATGTAATACACCATATTAACAAAATGAAGGAGAAAAAATCACATGGTCATCTCAATTGATGCAGAAAAGGCATCTGACAAAATTGAGCATCCTTTTATTGATATGAGCACTTCAAAAAATAGGAATAGAATGAAACATTCTCAACATGACAAAGAGCAGATATGAAAAATTCACAGCTAACATCATTCTCAATTGTGAAAGACTGAAAGTGTTCCCTCTAAGTTCTGAAACAAGATAAGGATATCCACTGTTACCACTGTTATTCAACATTGTGCTGGATGTTCTAGCCAGAGTTGTTAGGCAAGAAAAAGAAATAAAAGGCATACAAATTGGCAAGGAAAAAGTAAACTTCCACTCTTGGCAGATATGATCCTTATTTATAAAAAGTTCCAAAAAATCTACGCAAAGCTACCAGAACTAATAAATGAATTCAGCAAAGTGATGGGGCAAAAGCTCAACATCAAAAATCAGCAGTGTTTCTATACACTAGTAATGTGCAATATGAGGAGTAAATCAATAAAAAATTCCATCTATAATAGCAACTAAAAGGATCAAATATATAGGAATAAATTTAACCAAGGATATAAAGGACCCATACACAGAAAACTACAAAACATTGCTAAAAGAAATAGAAAAAAGATTTAAATAGATGGAAGGACATTTCATGCTCATGGATTAGAAGACTAAATATTGTTAAGCTGTCAATTCTACCCAAAATGATTTATAGATTCAACCCAATCCCAATAAAAATTCCAATAACCTACTTGTAGAAATGGAAAAGCCAATTATCAAATTTATTTTGAAGGGTAAGAGGCCCTGATTAGCCAAAACCATCTTGAAAAAGAAGAACAAAGTTGAAGGACTCACACGTCCTGATTTTAAAGCTTATTACAAAGCTACAGTGATCAAAACAGCATAGTACTGGCATAAAGAGAGACATAGAGACCAATGGAATCGAACTGAGAGATCAGAAATAGACCTTCACTTTATGTTCAATGATTTGTGACAAGGCTGCCAAATCCACTCACTTGGAAAAGAATTGTCTCTTCAACAAATGGTACTGAGAGAACTGAATATCCATATGCAAAAGAAAGCAGTACCCCTATATCACACCATATACAAAAATTAAGTCAATATGGATCAAAACCTAATTATAAGAATACTTTAAATGGGTAAGTTGCATGTTATATGAATTATGACTTGATAAAGTTGTTAAAAAAAGAATGAAGGCAAACTGAAAACATTTTTGAGATAAAATAAAAGCTAAGTTACCACTAACTATTCCTTACTAAATAAACTTTTAATGGATATGACTCAGAAAAAAAAGAAAATTGATGCCAGAAGCCTTTGCTGGGATACAAGATATTATGATGAGCAAAATCATTGATAGCCATATGAATAAATCTACAAAAATTGATAGAAAAGCAATTTTTATAAAGAGGGGAAGAATTAAGGTCGATTTACAATACTGGATAA
This sequence comes from Myrmecophaga tridactyla, assembly GCA_004026745.1. Taxonomy (NCBI): domain Eukaryota; kingdom Metazoa; phylum Chordata; class Mammalia; order Pilosa; family Myrmecophagidae; genus Myrmecophaga; species Myrmecophaga tridactyla. The sequence goes on along the minus strand of PVIY010041824.1, from coordinate 11,531 downwards.
TAATAATGTCTAAAACTGGATAGGGGATAAGAGTTAAAGCATTCTAATATATTTGTCTTGTTCGGGTGGTTAAATTTTGGTTAACTTTAGACTTTTGTAAATAGAGTACATATATATAAAACTTTAAGGGTAACTGCCAAAAGAATAGAAATAATAATAAGTATTATTATTATTAATATTATTAATAGAAATAACATATAAGTAGCATTTACCATATGCCAGAGTGTTCTAAGCATTTACATATATTAATTCATTTAATCTTCACAACAATCTAATGAGTTAGGTACTAATTTTATCCCAGTTTACAAATGAGGAAACTAAGGCACAGAGAGGTTAAATGTCTTTCCTTAAGTCATAAAGCTAGTGAAGGGTGAAGCTAGTACACTAATTCATGGAAACCAATAGACCAGGGATCAGCAAACTACAACCCACTGGCCAAATATGGCTCACATCCTATTTCTGTACAGTCAATGAACTGTACAAAATGTAAAATAGTTTTTACATTTTTAAAGAATTGAAAACAAAGAAAGAAGAATATGCAACAGTGATAATATGTGGCCTGCAAAGCCTAAAATATTTACCATCTGGCCCTTTACAAAAATGTTTGATGTCCCTTGCAATAGAACACACATATACACATGGGCAAGAAATTTTAAAGATTTTTCTTAAAAAAAGAGCATGTACAAGAAAGATCTTAGCAGATTTCAGGAATTAATACAGTGCCAGTGTGGCGCAACCTATTGTTGACGGAGGGGAATAGTGGCCTGAAATGATACTAGAGGAGCAGGCAAGAGGCAGATATACTAAGGTCTTCCAGGCTCCAGTGAGGGGGTTGATTTTGTCATAAGTCTAATGGAAAACCATTGAAAGACTGCAAACAGGGGAATGCCATGACTGAACTTATGTGTTAAGAAGAGGTGTCTGGCTATCATGTGAAAAATATACTAGGGGGAGACTATAACAGACAGAAGAACGTTAGAGATAGTTGATAGTTCCAAAGAAAGAAGATAATGTCATAGACTAGAATAGCATAGTGAGGATGGGAGAAAAGTGGGTAAAACTAAGGCAAAATATTGCTTACCTTTCAAACTACCTGGACTTACTTCATGACACATTTTGATAAACCTCTCTTGGGGAGTGCCCCTCCACATACCCCTTTTTGCCTCTCAGCAAAAATCACTGCTCTAAACTGATATCAGTCAGCACCAATCTCATCTGGAAGTCAGCCCGTGTCTCACCACCTTGCTCACAAAGGCCTCCGGAAAGACTACCTGATTCCCTGCTACAGCATGATCATGCCACAGTTTTAAAGGTCTGGCAGAACTCATTACCAGTGAACCTGAACTGGCTCCCGATGATCACCTCTCCCCTCTCTAAGTCCTCGCAAATGTTTCCTAAATGCAATTTCACTGAGATATATCCACATACCATATAAGCCATCCAAAGAATACAATCGATGGCTCTCAGTATCATCATATAGTAATGCATTCAACACCACAATCAATTTTGGAACATTTTCATTATAAATATAAAAAGAATGCCCAAAATATCCCATACCCCTTATTCCCCTATTATATATTTAGTGTATATATAGTCTTATTAAAGAATATATATATAAAGACTATATATATATATATATATATATATATATATATATATATATATATAGTCTTTATTTTATTACTCATCTATCCATGCACAGGGCAAAGAGAGTGTCAGGCACAAGGCCTTTACAGTCACACAACAAAAAGCTATACCATTATACAATCATCAAAGATCAAGGCTACTGGACCACAGCTCAGCAATTTTAGGTATTTCCCTCTAGCTATTCCAATACACTAGAAATTAAAAAGAAATATCTCCTCATTAAGTCAGTAGCCATGATCATTTGCCAAATCTTAATTTCTCAGTTAAACCCCCACCCTCTCCCCTGGTCAGTCTCTCAGTCTTCAGGGATATCTAAGCAATGATCATTTTAACTTCTTTGTTTTAGAAAGGAGTTTTGATCTTATGGGGTAGGGGAGTGAAACTCTTTGATGTTCTTGGAGAGACTGGTACCTCTAGGTTTCAGGGTTTATCTGGCATAGGAGCACTCTGGAGGCCTTAAGTTTTGGAACAAATAAACTTACTAAGAAAGACTTTTGTAGAGTGAGCCCAGGGTATTCTTTAGGGTTTTCAGGAATACTGTTGGTTGTGGCCTGAATACTGGGGCAATGTGTGAAATCTGCCTGAAGCTTGCATAAGAGTAGCCTCCAGAATGGCATTTCAACTCTATTTGAAATCTCTTAGACACTGAAACTTTATTTTGTTTCATTTATTTTCTCCCTTCTGATCAAGAGGGCATCCTCAATCCTATGATGCCAGTACAAGGCAAATCCCTGGGAATTATGCCCCACATTGCCAGTAAGTCATTCACCCCTGGGAGTCATGTCCCACATAGTGAGGGAGGGTAGTGAGTTTATTTCCAGAGCTGGCTTAGAAAGAAAGGCTACATCTGAGCAATAAAAGAGTTTCTCTGAGGGTGACTCTTAGGCATAATTATAAGTAGGCTTAGCTTCAACATTATAGCCTCAAGATCGAGGGCTTGGCTTATTAAATTGGGAGTCCCTAATGCTTGAGAGAACATTAGGAATTCTCCAGGTGGGGAAATTTAATAGTTCCACATTTTTCTCCAGTTACAAACCATCTTTTGAGAATTTGATCTAGACTCCAACCCCAGGTTAACATCAACTACACCAAGAAATAGTTTATAGCAACTTCCTTCTTCTTTTAATAAGGCAGGTATGTATATGCTCAACTCAGTCTCTGTGATATCTTAAATATCATCAGCAGATATGCAGCAATCTAATCGGCAAAGGGGATCTGGACACTTGATTGTACTTGGAATATTCAGATGCCTCCAACTGTCTCCCCCAATTTAGGCCTGAATGCTCTTGTGGTCATGTATTGGTTATTCTTCCCAGTCCATCAGGGTGGTGGAGAGTATGAGCTTTGGGGTGGGGGGGGGGTGGATGGAGGTGGTGACTGAGTTCAAATCCAGGCTCTACCACTTTTCTGTGTAAACCTTGGGTATGTAACCACCTCTGTAAGCACTGATTTCCTCATCTGTAAAGTGAGTAGTTATTTCCATCAGTACCTACTTCACAGGGCTGTAGGGAGGATTAGATGAGATAACCTTTATAGAGTACTTAACACAGTTATCTTGCACAAAGGAAAAGTTCAGTAATTGTTAGCTATATTTTAAAAATCATTGTTATCATTGTGGCAGAGACTGCTATAGCTCACCTATATTGTATGGTCTTCTTCCTGGACATATTGCTGTAACACAATTCCCAGCCTCCTTGCATCTAGGTAGGACCACACAACTAGTTCTCACCAAAAGAAGGTGGGTAGAAGTGATATGTGGTACCTCTGAGCAAGAGCAGGCTGCTTTCTCCACACCCTCTTGGTTTGCTGAAGGTTGCAGAGGTTCCAGAAGAGGACTCTGAGATCCTAGAAGATGGAACCACACATGAAAAGAACCTGGGTCTCTGAAGGACTGTATGGGGAAGAGCTCCCTCCACTGTGACAAAAGCAAAAAATTAACCTTTAGTATGTTAAGCCATGGAAGGTTGGTTTTTGTTGTTGCTCTTGTTGTTGTAGTCATCAGTGTAACGGGATTAGCCTACCTGATTAATCCAACACACACACACGTATATGTATATTCATACACAATATTTCTCTGTACCCATCTGTAACTTCCTACTCGGAACACAATTCCTCAAAAGCCCTAATTCATGTTAGGCTTAGCTTCCTCTCTTTGATTTCCATCTCTGACTCTATGCTCAAACCTCCATCTTTCCATTCTGTTACAATCCTGAATCAGAAATTATCAATGGGCCAAATTCTCATTGCACAATCCAAGGTGGGTTTTTTTGTTTTTTTTTAATTGATTGACCAATTAAAAAAATTTTAACAAATGAACTAAGACATTAACATACATAATCAGTAATTCACAATATCTCACTTAGTTGCATATTCATCATTCCTTAGAACATTTGCATCAATTCAGAAGAAGAAATAAAAAGACAACAGAAAAAGAAATAAAACAAAAACAGAAAAAAAAAAGATTATACATACCATACTCCTTACCCCTCGCTTTCATTGATCACTAGCATTTCAAACTAAATTTATTTTAACATTTGTTCCCCCTATTATTTATTTTTATTCCGTATGTTCTACTCATCTGTTGACAAGGTAGATAAAAGGAGCATCAGACACAAGGTTTTCACAATGACACAGTCACACTGTGAAAACTATATCATTATTCAATCATCATCCAGAAACATGGCTACTGGAACACAGCTCTACATTTTCAGGCAGTTCCCTCCAGCCTCTCCATTACATCTTGAATAACAAGATGATATCTACTTAATGCGTAAGAATAACCTCCAGGATAACCTCTCGATTCTGTTTGGAATCTCTCAGCCATTGACACTTTGTCTCATTTCACTCTTCCCCCTTTTGGACGAGAAGGTTTTCTCAATCCCTTGATGCTGAGTCCAGGCTCATTCTAGGATTTCTGTCCCATGTTGCCAGGAAGATCCACACCCCTGGGAGTCATGTCCCACGTAGACAGGGGGAGGGTGGTGAGTTTGCTTGCTGTGTTGGCTGGAGAGAGAGGCCACATCTGAGCAATAAGACAGGCTCTCTTAGGGGTGACTCTTAGGCCTAAATTTTAAGTAGACTTGATCTATCCTTTGTACAATCCAAGGTTTTAAGTTGCACATCTTTATCTCTAGGCTGTGAAGCACAAGAAAATGAACACAGCTTGGAGTTTCAAAAAGCTGGATTCAAATCCCTGCTCTATAAATTACCAGCCAAGTGACCTTGGCCGTGTGACTCCATCTCTCTGAGCCCCACTGACTCAATCTTACAGATAATATTTGCGATGATAATAATGTCTTCTTCACAGGTTGTGAAGATTAAACTAGATAGTGTACGTGTAAGGGCGCAGTATCTCCTCTGACACAAACAAGCCCTTCAATAGACCTAAAACTCTACTTTCCTTATCCTAAGGGCTACTAAGGTCCTGGATGTGCTGACCGAGCTCCCAGCTGCCAGCCTACAATGAAGAGGGTTGTGAAAGGGTGGGGGGAGGTACTCCTGGCCCCAGTGGGGATGACATCTGCTCATTCCCCCTTCATGTATGTATGGAAACAGAGCTACAGACCTCTTATAGGAAATATTGAGGCAGCCTCTAAATCACACACACCAATGGCAACAATCATGTTCTAATGATAGTTATAATCTATTGGGTTTATTGTCATATAACCCTCAGGAAAAAATCAGGATATTAGAAATTCATTTAATTTTCACAGCAACTCTATGAATATGAGGTATATATTCTATAAATGAAGAAAAATCAGGTTCAGAGAGGTTAAATAACCTGCTGAAAGTCACACAGCCACCGGGCAGCAGAGCTAGAAACTGAACTTGTTTGTATTTTCAATCATTATTGATATAGTCAGCTCATTATTTCTGCCATCTGCTCTGTGCCAGGCCCTGTGCCAGGTCTGAAGACATAAAGATGCAGAGAGACAAAGTCCACAAGATGCTCAGAGCCCATGGGGGAAACAGACCTTTTACTCAATAGCTACAGTCCCACACAGAATGGGACCTGTGTACTCCCAGTCCCTCTCCTGCCCCTTCCCAAGCTCTGCAACCTTGAATTGCTGCAGAACTCAAGCAACAGCCCAGGGCTGCTTCCTGAAGCCACTGTTTTCCTTGGCTCCATGGTGGGAGACAGTATGCCCAACAAGGTGGAAAACAAGATGAGGGGTGGGGGAATGGCATGAAGGGGGAGCAGCCCCTGCCAGCCCTGACTACCTGTCTGTCACTAGTGGAGCAGAGAGCAGGGGGGCTGCCTTTCCATCTATCCACCCGCCATTGTTCCCTTGTTGTGACAGAGGGTTCGCCTGGGGCCCCGTGGACCAGGGGCTTCCTCCCCAGACTGCCGTGCTTGGACAGCTGGAGGAAACAGACGATTGGCGAGCCAGTTCTCTGCTCCAACAACAACAGCCTGCCCGCCCACTGGCGGCCTCACAAGAGGCTGGCCCTGGAGCTGGAGAGGCCACCCCACTTTACCCTACTACCAGCAAAACATGTTTTCTTGTTTTTTTGAGGGGGAGGAGGAGGCCAGTACCCATCCTGAGCAAACACAGGAGCTGATAAGCACAGACAGGTCTGGCTGCCAAGCTGCCAGCTACTGCTGCAGAGGTAGCAACAGGGCCAGACCAACCCTGGAGGTTGTCCTGAAGGCCAGCCTGCCAGGCATAGGAGTCAGAGGAGGGACAGTGAGCTCCTGATCACTCTGGAAATAAAGCACCTATCTTCAAGTCTGCCTTCACTAAAATGAGAAGACCCCAGGGGCTGCTAGACCAGAGATACAATCTCTGACCTCAGAAATACATGCAGATACCCTTGCTCCTACCTGCTGGGTACCTGTTTTTCTGCCAGTCTCTGTACCATCAAAACCATGAGAAGTAAGGATTGCTGCCTGTCACTTTTTTTCAGATGTGGAAACTGAGGCTCAGAGAGGCTAAGTGACTTGTCCAAGGTCGCACAGCAACAGGTGGCACAGAGTCCATGTTCTTTGCATCATACCCTGGTCACCCCCATAGTCCTTCATATTCATAAGTTTCACAAAGCACTTATGAGGCGACTGTATTAGTTTCGTAGGGCTGCTGTAACAAAGTACCACAAACTTGGTGGCTTGTAAGAACATACATTTATTTTCTCACAGTTCAGAGGGCCAGAAAACTGGAATCAAGGTGCTGGCAGGACTCTGCTACCCTCAGAAGCTCTGGGGGAGAATCTTTCCTTGCCTCTTCTAGCTTCTGATGGCTTTCTTTGGTGCACCTTGGTTTGTGACTATAACACCCCAATCTCTGCCTCCATCTTCACACGGTCTTCTCCTCTGTATGTGTCCCCTCTTCTTGGTATCTCTTCTAAAGACACTTATGATTAGATTTAAGCCCTGCCCAGATAATCCTGGACAATCTCCCTACCTCAAGATTCTAAATGTAATCATATCTGCAAAGATCCTTTTTCCAAATAAGTAACATTCACAGGTTCTGGAGACTAGGGCATAGATATATCTTCAGAAGCCATTATCAGCCTATCACAGATACTGTCACAGCAGACCAGTAAGATTAATGTCTTAGTTTTTTACTCCAAAGGTAGACACTGAAGTAAGGATTTGCATGCAAAGTAGTTTATTTGGGAGTTGATCCCAAGAGGGTCCCACAAAGAGACAGAGAGGAAAAAGAAGGGCAGAAACCAGTACAGGATACATTAATGAGCAGGGACTGCTGTAGGAAACCGGAGTTCAGCCCTGCTGGAGAGCTCTGAGAAGCAGCACAGAACAGAGGTTTCCCACCAGCAGTGCAAGAAAGCTGAATACTTACCTACCATCCTTGCCTATCAATTCTTGAGGGCTGCCCCTGGCAGCTTTAACTCTTCCAGCTTCCAGATTGCTCCAAGAGTGGGCTGAGCATGCTTTTGCTGCCAGACAAAGTCCTCAGGTAGAGAAATGCACATTGACAGCACATGCAGAAATGGTCAGTGCTAGGAGGATATGAGTGGGGTACCGATATCACCTGCTATAGTTAGTAAAACAGGGAGTAGCACCCCTATTTTGTAGATTTGGCCTCATTCTCCCAGTACTCACCATCCTCATACCCAGTGCACACTGGACTCTGGCCTTATGGGCCCCTCTTCAGCTCTCAGTAAAAGAATTACCTATAGCCCCTGCAGCCAAGCCCATAGGGTCTGAACCCCACCAAGAGATTATAGGCCTTACCATCCTCACCAGTTCTGACCCTGTCCAGAAAGAGTCCTTGTCTTTTGATTCTTCCCCACTTGCACATCTGCCTTCCAGTCCCATCTATCACTTCCCCTTCTGAAAGACTGGGGCAGTATTTATTTGCCCTTCTTTGGAGGATAATGTCTTACTATTACTGTCCATGAGTCATATTATCAATCCACAAATACCCCCTCACCATTTCTCCCATAGGCCCAGGGGCTTTTGTGCAAACAGGATCCCTGGTTGCCTGTCCACTCAATCTCAGAGTTTCCAGTGCAAGTTCTAGGAATGAGCCCACACCAGATACTTCATTGGACAGATGAAGAAAAATTTAAAAAGTCAAGTGATTTGTCTAGCTTTAACAGGAAACTCTTATTCTAAGTCTTTGGAAAGGAGGGAGTGAGCATCCTGCCTCTAGAAGTTTATTACAGATGCTAGAAAAGGATGCTCTGGTCAGTTTTCTCCCACATTTGCATATGTGAATGGGTATAACAATGTGAAGGGTGGGAATGATTCACCCAGCATGTGGGCAATAAGGGAGTGCAATATCTGCAGTAAATGTAATAAGAATAATAAAACTGACTCAACCCGCCTGCTCTTTCTTATTACTATGCACTGGCAACTTTACAGAATGTTATCCTCATCAAATTGTCCCTTCCACCAAGGAGGAATGCTCCCTCCATACCCCATCTTTGTATACTATGGCATGCGGGCTCCTCCTCTCCCATTCTGCAACCACTGCAGACATTATGAATCAATCAGGTCTCTCTCTCACTGAAGTGGGATGTTGCCTCAAAGTCCTTCTTCCAATACATTACTTTATTCAACAACTACCAACATTTCTTTGCTGGCATCAGAACTATCCCTGTTCCAAATTTTCCTGGGACCTAGGGCTCCTATCCCAAGCTGTGGTCGAGTGAAAGTGCTCCATAGGCTCTTCTCTTCACTGGTGGTCTGGTCTGGCCCCCATTTTCCTAAACTTAACCCAATCCCTGCCCCCACCTCTGATTTCATAGTCCTCACTAATCTTCCTTTAACTGTCCTCAGCTCTATTTCTGCCCTGTACTTATCCAACTACACACCTGCTTCCAGCCCCCAGGATACCTGGCGCCCAGGCCTGAGAACTCAATCCAAAAAAGGCTTGGCCTCCTGCTGGCCAACCTCTAGGCCATGAACTCCCTATGATCAAACAGTAAAGACTGAAGTCCAGGAGCACAGGAGGGTGACTTCTCACCAGTGCATTGTGTCATCAGTCCAACTTTGAACCCTCTGGGAAATCCCCATAAGAGACACAGGGCCTTTAGGCCTTAACCTGCAGTTATGATGGGTTATTTAGGGTCTGTTTCCCTCCACTGCAAAGTAAATTTCATAAGAGAGAAACCTGGTCCATCTTGTTCCCTACTATATCCTCCACTACCTACAGAAATATCTGGAATAGAGTAGACACTCAGTAACTGAATGAATAAATAAATGAGTTTTCCTAAGCCAACGTTTTGGCCCCTCAGGCCCAGACCTAACTTGGGTAGCCTTAAAACTCAGAAAGGCTCTGCCTCCAGGATATCAAACTCTAAGCCCCCTTGAGCACTCCTGCCCTGCACCCCACAGAGGACCTTAAGCTCTTATGTCACCTTATCTTCTGTCCATCAGCCCCTGTTGTGCTCTCCTGGCTGGGTCCTATGCTCTCACCATCCCCCTGGTTCCCTGGGATCTACATCTTTCCCCAGTACCTGCCAAGTCATTCAGCAACCCAGGGATAGAAAAACCAGAAGTGAAAGGGAAGAGTACTTGAAAGCTAGAACTTTGAAAATCAGACAGGCAAAACCAGCCATGTGACTCTGAGCTGTTCACTTAAACTTCCTAAGGTTCTGTTTCTTTTCATCAACAAAATGACAAAAGAAATAATACCTATGTCATAGGGTTCTTATAGGGACTAAACACGGAGCTAAAATATGACAGATGTGTATATACACTTAATATTTATCATTATTAATACTAAATTAAGAGACTCTTTTACAATAGTTGAGAGGAGACATTCCAACCCACTCAGCCTCCCCCAAGCCCTACAGGGTTCCTTGAGGAAACTCTTCAAAACTTAGGCTTCCACAGAGCCCGGTGTGAAAAAGTTTACTAGTCTAACCAACCATTTTGCTTTGCATTAATGACCCCAATTTTTCACCCCACGCTATACCCACAGCCTTTGTCATGAGACTTAGCAATTTTCCTCATGAAGAAGAGAGTCAATTTCCCAGCCTTTGAATCTGTGCCGGACTTGTGGCTGTTTTGACCAACAGAATGCAGCAGAAGTAACACTGTGTGAGTTCCAAGCCGAGGCCTCCAAAGGCCTTGCATGCTTCCCTCTGCTCTCTTCCACCTCCACCACAACCAAGAAAATATGCTGGGGCTAACCTGCTGGAGGACGAGACACATGGAGCAGACCCAAGCACCCCAGTTGCCCCAGACAAGGTTATCTACATCAGCCGACAGCCATTGAAGCTCCAGACAAATGAATGAGCCCAGTCAAGATTAGCAGAACCATCCAGCCAACTCCAGACATATGATCAGTGCATGCTTATTGTTGAATATCACTGAGGTTTTACAGTTATTATGCAGCAAAAACTGACTAATACACTACCCAAGCAAGTATAGGATCCTTTTGTGCTTTAGCCTCTCTACCAGTGGCTGACCTTGCTCTGCTCACACATCTTCAACAACAGGGATCTGATTACCTGTAGAGGCAGCCTATTTCAAAATCTTTCCATATTTTGAGTTAAAATCTCTCTCTTCCACCCTTAGGACAAATTCCTAGATGCACTTAAAAGTAGAATAATATCTCTCCTAGGCCCATCTGAATGTTCATTCGGCCCTATAAAGCACTTCAACCTCAGCATGTCCAAGATGGAAAGTTTCATTTTTCTCTCGCTCTTTGCACAGACAAGAAAGCCTCCCTCTTCCTCACTCCCTTCGTTTAAACAGTTGTCAAATCGTGACGATTCAATTTCCTCAGAGTCATACATCACCCTCAGACTCAACTCATATCTCTGGCCTAGATCCCTGCAAAAGTTGACTCCCTGCCAATAGTCTCACCTGTTCATTCAATCCCTCATACCAGCTACAGTACTGCATCCATCCATCCTTCATTCAAACATGTTACTAGTGTCATGGTTTGAAGTTGGATGTACCCTAGAAAAAACCATGGTCTTTTAATCCATTCCTGTGGGTGTAGACCTATTGGGATTGGGATGTTTTGATTGGTTATTTCAGTAGATGCATTGCCCCAGGTGGGTCTTGGTCCTCTTACTGGACAGGATAAAAGACAGAGAGAAGAGCTTCTTGGAAAATGGCAGAATAGGATAGGCCAGGTTCACCTCTGCTCCAAGGAACAACTAGAGAAGTGACAGAAGAAGTGACCATGATTCCAGGGTGCAAATTACCTGAGAGGATCCTATGCACTACTTAGGGAGGTTCTGGATGAAAAAGCTAGGGAATTGAGACACAGAGAATCAGAGACCATCTAGCTAGTGTAAAGAACCTAACACACCCCTTTCCAAATGGAGGCCTAGAGCCCTCAGGAGTGCACGGACAGGGAGACAGGGATTAGAAAGTAAGCCAAGCCATGTTCCTTGAATGCAGTACAACCACACAAGCCACCCCCCACCCCATGCCCCATGCACCTGAGCCCCATCCC